>LPNX010164142.1:152180-266031 GCA_001517045.1 Pseudotsuga menziesii
CAGTCTCCTGCTTCCCATTGAAAAGATTTCTTTCAGTTGTTCTATACCTGTGATTCTTGGAGAGGAAATGCCTATACTCATCAAACACCTCCTTTCTTAAGCTTTTTGAACGACGAGATTCTATCTTAGGACCACAAACTGGACATGCAAATTTACCCTTTGTCTGAAGACCTACAATATTTACATATGGAATATCTATGTCAAATATATTAATTTATAAATATTCTAACTACTCCATATCATTAAATGCAATTAAAGTGGAACTTAAAATTACAACCCACAAAATGAAGTTAACCCAGGGGCATCGTGTATTGTCCATACAACCATTGCATGGAATTGAAATTTCCTTTGTCGTATTGGTCTAGATACATCATACATAGTTATGCCATTCCATAACTTCAGTAGCTCATCTATAAGAGGTTCCATGTATACATTCATATCTTTGACTTGGAACTTACCTGATTCATAATTTGAAGAACATATAAAATATATCATTATGAGAACCATTAAGATATATAAACCATGCCGAAGAGTAAATTAATAGATATATATATATGAAATTAAGATACATATTACGACAAATGAGATGCCACAACTACATTATAAATAAAACAGTTTTCGTCAATAAAACCTGGAATAATCATCGACAACATTATGTGCTCCCTCTTTATTAACAACCATGGAGGAATGTTATTGTTGATAACAAAAATAGGCCACACCATGTAAATGGATTTCATCTGTGCAAATGGATTAACACCATCTGCTGCCAAAGAAATCCTAAGATTACGTGGTTCTTCTTTAAAGTGAGGCCACTTTTCCTCAATATCTCTAAAAGCAGTACCATCTACAGGCATTCGGATAACATCATCTTGACTTCTGTTCCTGGCATGGTAATCCATAAATTGCGCTATGTTTTTGCACCTGAACAGTTGTTGCAAACGTGGAATGATAGGAATATAACGAAGAACCTTCTGAGGCACCTTTTTGTTACTTTATCTGTATGATATCTACTTACATGACATTCCGGACATTCTGTTGCAAATTCATGCTGATTATAATATATAACATGGTCATCAGGGCATGCATGAATTGCTTCATAATACATTCCAATCTCTTTCATGATGGAAGATAAATATCGATATGTGCGAGGTAAAATATTTGATGGTGGTAACAAAAATTCAGCTATCAAGCTACAAAGAAAAAAATTGTTAATGTAATAAATAAATAATATTAATGAAACAAGCTTCATCCGTACGATGATCAATAATGAGTTAACAATACAATTATTAGACGAATACAAATAAACTTTATCATGATCATACAATTATTAGATACCTTAGCATACATGTGATTGCAATGTTTGAAAGACCATTCATAACCTTCAAGTTCATTATCAACAATATAGTAGAGAGAAGATTTGTTTTGGAGCCTTCATAAAGGGGTTCATATGCCTTATCGAGAAGAGGTATATCGTGAACATCATCAAAGTCATCATCATTTTCATTATCAACATCATTATCATGCATTCTAACGTTCAATGAATCATGGATCAATGTATTTGTACCACCATATTCAATTACATCATCAGCATGATCATCTTGTTCAATATGATCATTCACTTGTTCTCCATTAAACATACACGCTCCATGATCTTGATCCTGAACTCGTTCTGAAAGCACTTCCTCTGGGCGACATGCTATAAGGTGTCTTTCCTTTAATATAAATACATGGAAACATCAATGGATTTACATTAATATATGAAAAAAAAATACATACAATTACCAAAAAAAACGAATATAATAATGTTTATCATGCTAAACCTACAAATGGGCGATATTCGTTCCCCCGCTCAACATGTCCATGTTCCCTGCAATGTTTTGTGGCTGTTGAGATCAATATTGTTCTCCTCTTAAATCCCCTGCATTGAGTACATGGACAATAAAATTTTCCATCACCCCTTTGTTTCTCTACATCCCATGGTCTAGCAAGCAATTGTCAGCTGTCTTCGTTTGGATTCGGAATATTTAATCTATTTGACATTTTGTCATAAAATTCGTTAATGAATATAATCGGTTTTCTTAACAAATCAAGTTCCACACATCAAGGTTTTGTCAAATGGAGAGAAGTCGAAGAATAAAAAATTCCCGGCAAACTGTCTATCGATGAAAAAAAAAATTCCCACAACCGCCCGTTGAAGAATAAAACTATTCCTGAAAACGTCCGTCGAGTAACAAATAATTTTCGCAATCGTCGTCGCTTCTACAACAAACATGTCAAAATGTTTAAAACAATTTATATTTATAATGGACATGCATCGGATATTCGATTCCTTGAACATAGGTACCGTTGAAAGTATGGTACCATAAAATTTAAAATCATGTAAACCTTAATTTTTTTTTATAAAAAAATCTATACTGATCGTCGGCTATCCGACGCTTATGGGTCGGAATTCTGACTTTTTTTTTATTCACAAACGTTGAAGATCCGACACGGAAGTGTCGTATAACCGCCACTAGAAGAGTCGGAATTCCGACAAGGAAGTGTCGGATAGCCGCCACTACAAGAGTCGGAATTCCGACTTCCACGTGTTGGATAATCGACGACGCTATAAATATTTTGTTGTCGACAATCTGTTGATTGATTGTTGTCCGACACATCCGTGCGAAATGTCGGATGACGTCGGATTTTGTCATCGAATTTCGGGTTCAAATCCTGGTGTGGATGGTTGGAGATCATAAATCCAATTTGCACTTAACTCTCTTCTTCGCACTTTGATCTTACATAACTTCATTCAAAAAAACTACTAGTTTTACACCTTTTCAGTTGGTCTATGGATTGGAAGTTGTCCTACCTATTGAGTGTGAAATTCCATCACTCAATATTGCAGTAGAGATTCTACCTAACACTTCTATCGAAGAAGAATGTTTCCTTTATCTTTTGAACTTTAATGAGACTCGTCGGGATGTCGCTTTGGCTAATGAGTCACATAAAAAATGGGTCAAGGATCAATATGATAAATTAGTTCAACCTCGTGTTTTTAATGAAGGAGATCTGATTCTAACCTACGATCAGAAACATGACAAACTTGGGAAGGGGAATCTTGAATCTATGTGGTATGGTCCTTTTATTGTGAGTAAAGTCTTAGAGAAAGGGGCCTATGAGATTTTTGATTATGATGGGATACCTTTCAGGCAACCTCGTAATGGGTTGTACCTGAAAAGGTACTATGCTTGAGACATCTTTTGTAGTAGTTCCTTGTATATATGTACATTCTTTTGTCTTTTAGTGTGGTTTTTTTATTTAATATGATTTTGATTTCTTTTCAATACTATTTATCCCATGTTTTGATTATTCAAATCAGATGGTCGTCTATGGTTTTGCTGATGGTGCTTGTCGTCACACCCTGAACCTTGCTTCAGTTTCCTCAGTATTGTATTCCCAAGCTCATGACCTACTTAGTTCAGGTGCAGTTTGTATAGGTCTGACCACCAATAACATTTTTGAGTATCATGCAGTGATAGGTTTGTTAACCAAAGCTGCATCTCATGACATTGATCATTTGGTAGTCTTCATAGATTCTCAACAAGTGGTTTATCATTTAAATCATGTATATTCCATTCGAAACCCAATACTTCTTTGTCTCTTTCAGAGAGTACGTTTGTTGGAAAGGTCATTTGAAACTATTACTTATCAGCATGTTCCTAGATCTTGTAACACAATTATGGATTCGTTGGCCAATTACATGTTGGATTGGTACATTGCACATTCATAACATTTGATAAGTAAAAGACATGGTTCATTGTAAATAAATGTAAATAGTAAAAATACAAATAACTCATATAAATATCATTCCATGATTAAAAATAGATAGGCCGCCAAAGTCTGTGTGTATATATATAGATAGATAGATAGATATATCAAAAGTGTGTTTTTACAAAAAATGGTCTCGAGACCCCAATTGAAGCATGTTGGCTTTCAAATAAAAAAATAACAAAAAATATTGAAGTTAGATATCTTTCAGTGTCTACATAGTGTGGGACCCTAATGGTGCTCATGATATCACATGACAACCATTGCCACTCTACATAGAAAGCATCCAAAACGGCCCAACACTCCTGTAGTGTATCTCTGATACCTCCTAGGGAGGTCATATACAGTGATATCTGGTATATCTAGAGTCAACTGGCTAAGGTTATCCTCTAACTTGGTCATCTCATCATCCCCTCTATGAACGAAGCGGGCCACCACTCGCCTTTCGATGGGATATGAACCCCTAGGTCGTGCCGGTCCCACATCTGCATGAGAAGGATAGGTCTCGTTAACATACATAAAAAATATAAAAACATCAATGTCTTAGTGTCTCACTTACCCATAGCCCCCCACTGGGCATCTACTGGTAGAGTTAGATTAGGATCTCCTCAAAACTGGCACCGACATACGCGTAGTCCTCAATCATGAGGAGTTGATCGTCTAACCACCTGAAGAACTCGGTCCCATACTTTACCATGGAACCCCACCACCATGGCAAGCCATGATCTATACCTAATGTAGAATGCGAGGGTCCTGTGCCCTCAACTCGGTGAAGGCCACTTATGGTCTCAGATGGGGAACCCTCTCAAAGAAAAAAGACACTAAGATAGTGTTGTAACCGAACTGCTTCATCTCTCCTCGTCGACATTTAGTCAGTTGTTCCTTCAAAGTGACAAGTATAGATTTCTCCCAATTGAAGACTATGGAAGCCATCCCCTCTATGGCATAGAGCATATGTGCACGTGAATCTTGGTGAGCCCCTTGGCTCCCCCATATGCGCTACATGGTGAAGAGTATTGTATGCAAAGGTATATCTCTGAAGGCCTTGATGGGAATTTTCTTCATGTGCATTTGGGTACCTGGGAAGCAGTAATGATCGATGAAACCCTGTGTATTGATATCTACTCCATGAAGACCTGTCAGTGAAATGGGTGCTCCTTGCCGTGATAGACCTATAAGGAAGTAGATGTCCTCTACTTCCAATGTCAAAACATGAGCCCCCACCTCAAAGTATTGTTTTCCAGGGTTCCATGTCCTGACAATATACTCCAATAACTTCACTTGTGATCTCATGCTGGGTACGTTAAAGAATTTCAGAATCCCTCCAGGGATGATTTTAAGAACCCCCCTTAGATTTATACGTATAAAAAATGGGTGAATCTCTCTTATATATAGGAAAATTTGAAGGCGATGTTATCAATAATATAACTTATGTATATATAAAAAAATTGGTGAATCTTTCATTTTATTATATAGTGTTGTAATATCTTGGTGAATCTTTCACTAAGTTATATGATATTGTAAAATATTGGAAAATATTTCACTTCATTAAAAAAAAATTAAAAATTGTCGAATCTTTCACTCAGTTATAAAATATTGTAAAAATTTGGTGAATATTTTGTCAAGAAGACTCATAAATTAGAGGAATATAATTGTCCTCCCACAAGGTTGAACAATATATGTGAACATGTGGACTTTTCTTAGTGCACTTCCGATTCATGGTGGGGAAGGAAAAGGAGGAGCATATGATATCTACCACATAAGAAGAAAATAAAACTTGGGTTTTTTGGATGATTTGGTCTTCTGTGATTGCGAAATAAAATTCCTCAAAACCACCAATACTATTTGAGCCTAGTTAAATGATTGGCCAGTGGAAATGATGTGATAGGCTATAGGATCCTATTCAGTCCTGAAGTGTGATCAGTTGGGAAGGCCATACAATCTGCAGAACATGGCAGCGAGTAGTGAATAAGGTTCTTTGAACCAAAAAATGGGATACTGCCTATCAGGTCTACAAGCATAAAGATTTGTCTCATCCATCCAAGATTTTATCAATTCATCAAGATTGAATTTGGGAATTGACTTCTTTAGGAATTATTCAATGAGTAACTGTTGAGGGGTCCTGAGGGCATACATCCCTGCAATGACTTTTGGTTTGAAGGAGACCATAGGGGATTTACTAGCATCCTTGAACATCTATATGTTGGGGTTGGAAATTTCACCAACCAGCGGACAACATTTGTGTAAGGAATGATAAGTGGGTGAGCAGCAATCTCATGGATTTGGGATTTGGCAATGTTATGGAAGGCTTGGACATCATTCTCTACCTTCAACAGGTCATCATTGTCGAAGATACAGTAGATGCGATCCCAATCCAGGGAGAAGGTTTCAGTTACATCTCCCTCGGTGTCAATATATACCCCAGCATTGGGGTCCCTATATTTCGGCTCGTTTATGAGGGTTTTGGATCTTACACTTTGTGACATGTTTACTGTGGTGAACAGGGGGGTAAAATCAACAATAAACTAGATTATTAAACCCGTAAACCAAATGGAGAAGAGGAAAACTCACTTACCAGTTGATAATTCAAGGGATTCATTAGAGGACAGTAACAAATTTATTCAGTAGGAACCGGAGCAGCTACAGTGATACACATAGTAAAAAATAACAAAACAGTGTGAAAAAACAATAAATTAAACCCAAGAAATGGCTAAGGACGAGGAGTGATCGTGACCACTGATCGATCTGATTGAACGACGTAGATTGATCCAAAAGAAAATCCAATATAAAGAAACACACACAAATCAAGGTCGGGATCGGAAATCCAAAACCGGAGTCTCGAAGGGTGAAAGTTGATTTCTGATTCCCGACATCAGGATCGAAAAAACGACAAGAAAATAACAAGTGCTCAACAAAACCCCTATTTCTTATTTCTGATATAAAAGACATCATCATGTTAATATTGAGGTTTTGGAATAATCAAATTACATATTTTTATTATTGTAATTTCAACTATTGGATTGGGGGAAAATCCTCCTTTCAACTATCTTAATATACACAACTTGCTTTTAGATTTTTGTGAACACTTACAAGCTATTGACATTATTAAATGATAACACTTTATAAATAAAAAACAAAAGGTTAAATAAACCGACCTTTCCACAAACATATAAATATTTTATGTAATATATAAATGTCGAAAACATAGTGAATCCCCATGCATTGCACTTGGCTTTGTGCTAAGCGCACTTCACCAGCTTTTATTTATGTGGAAGAGAAGGATTTGATTTATGGAAAGCCTTTTTGTGGCCATATAAGATATAAAAATTGTGTCGTCTCTTCTATATATACATGATTTTTCTTTAACAATCATCATCGACAGGCCTGTCAACAATCGTGGAATTTATGAATGAATTTGTCAAAATATTTTATGAAGTTTACTTATGAAGTGCGAACACTCTTATTCAATGTGGACGCCGCCAAGAAAGTTTCTCCATCAAGAAATCGCAGGTCCCCTTTTATTCTTTGCTTTATTCTGTCGTCAATCTATTCAATGTCAATTGTAAGCGGATGATTCGATGCATGCACGTTTATATTATATAACTTTAAAGCTCTTAGCGACAAATACCAGGATAAATTTTGCATCTATAGTTTGGCCCCCATTGGTTGATGGGATTTTTTGCCATATTAATATAAGACAAGTCCAAAGTGTTGACTTGTTAAGGTGGTTTTTTTGTCTGCCAATTTAAATAAAAATAAAAACCATTATAATAGGAAAATATAAATAACTAAGCATTTTCAAATATCTAAAAATTATAATTTTTAAAGAAATACATTAGTATTGCTTAAATTTAATGAATTGGAGAGAAAGCTGATTGGTATCAATTCGTCTGCATGGTCAGGTAGGATAGATTTGGCATTGGACTTGCTTTAAAAGGCTGCCCACTATATATACTCATTTTAATTACACAATTCTTCTGGAGAATTCAGTATGCATTCTACTTTCTTCAGATTGCATTCTGCTAAATCCAATGGCATATCACTTTGTAAGTAATATTTGTTTATAAACATTTATGTATTGTAAATATTTGTAAGTAATAAAATGTAATAAATATTTTTATCCTTAATAAAATATTTTTAAAATAAATAATATTTTTAAAATAATTATTTTTAAACCTAATAACATATTTAGGTTTTGTAATATTTATGTTTTGTGAATGGGCACTAGTGAAGAAAAATGTGAAGAGATCATTAGAAATTTGGAATTGGCAAGTGTAAAGAGCCTATTAGCAATATGGAACTGATCCGAACCTTTAAAATAAAAAGCATGGCTGCAATAAAGATACTTCTGTCATAAAACCAGTTGTAAAAGCTAGATGATGGCACCAACAATCTCTCATTGCTTACGTTTTTAAATTGGAAAAATAATAAATTTTAATATAAATTAAAAGTAGTTAGTAAAGAATATATACTTATGTCTCATTGTAAAAGTTAGATGATGGCAGCAACAATCTCTCATTGCTTAAGTTTTTAAATTGGAACAATATTAATTTTTAAAATAAATAAAAGTGATTACTAAAGAATACTTTAGTAAAGTAGTTAGATCACTTATGTTTTTAAATTGGAAAATATTAAATTTTAAAATAAATTAAAAAGTAGTTAGGAAATAATATGAACACTCATGGTCGATGCTGACATATTAAGCAAATCCTAGAAAATAATTCTTGCCAAATTGGATGGAATTTGTTTCGTGCAAACATTCTCCATAAGATTCTAGATATTGATATTGAATTTATTTTCCCGAAAGTTGAAGGCGATTTCGTGGATTTGATTTTAAATTTAAAGGAAAAATTGTCTAAATCAAGAAGCTTCTAAGCAATATCTATGTCGAATTCTAACAAAATTCGCCTTTGCTTTCTATGATAGTATTGGTCGGGTCACACAGATTTCAGAAACTTCAGTGACTGAGGAGATCAACCGCTCCTCTAACTTGATATTTTTAAGAACTTTAAACTAAATGAATAAAACTATCTATGAAACTCAATCTTCGATCTAAAGTCGGTTGCAATTATCGATGAAACTTGGCTGCAAGTATCTATGAAACACCTAGAACTACAATACTGCTAGAAGCATGCCTTATTATTATAAACTTATTATTTATCTTGTTAATTGATGTATGAAACTGCTAGAAGCATGCCTTATAATTATTAACTTATTCTCTATCTTGTTAATTGATGTACGATGTGACACAACAAAAGAAGACTGTCAAGAAATAGTTTCTATAATAATTTGAGCGATTTTATTGTGATGTTATACCTGAGTAATCAACACTCCTTTGTGGCTCATATTTGGGTTTAGAACAAGTTCATAGAAATATTTTCTATACGATTGATAATAAAGACCTTCTTCCATAGGATCTGTGAGGTCTCCTATTATGACGTCGAATATATCTCAGGCTTAGCCCTTTATTTCTACAAAGGAGGCAGAGGTTCTAACCCTCTTTCCTTCCCTTTACCTCTACCCCACACACACCTACCTTCTTCAACCCACGCTTCACACTTTCACGGGTTAAGGCTAGGTTTCATCACCACACTCCTTTAGTTAGGTAGGTGTAATATCTAGAGGCTGAGCTATATCTTTAACTAGTGCCATAGCAATATGGATTCCCTACATTGAAATCTCTCCTCATATAGGTGTTTATTTTAGTATTTAGGATGCTGAGGATTGGGCCCCATACAATCCTCCCATTCAGCGTACCTAAAATTTTCATATCCTACAGTCCCACATTGAGTGCTAGTTCTAGCATCTCTTCGCTAAGTTCCTGCCCAAGCACCCTTTTGATAGAATATAAGATCCCATGATGACAACAGCTAAGGTATAAAAGAAAAAGGTAGCAATTTGATGGCTCAATATTGAATGACAAGTCCAAACTTCACTAAGCTAAAGGGAATCAAGGGCGGCTTGGGAAAAATGAAGACAGACCTGTGACCAAATACAAAGCCAATAAAGCAAAGGTTGTGCATGTTGAGCTCCATAGTGAAACATAAAATGTGTTTGGATTAGCAACCTATACGATAAGAAAGAGAAATAATTCATGGCTGGAGGCTAAAAGCTGGAAGCAATAGATTTTTACCGACTGAAGTGATGGAATATATTGACTTTGACCGAACGATAGTAAAAGCTTTAAACTTTAGCAGGAACCTAAGAAGTATAAAGTATAGTTTGATAAAATGCAGCATTAAAAATTAGTTACCTAGCATCAATAATGAGCTCAAGGCAAGAACTCCATAATGTTTTTCTATTTACAACAAGATTCTATGTTCACAACAGAGTATTTGTAGAAAAGATCAACAACATTCTGGAAGCAACGTTTTATTTAAGTCCAAAAAACTTCAAAATAAAAGAAATAAAACTATAAATCAATGAGACACATGGTTAGACCTTATCGATGTCACACATCACCATTTTCTTGGCGTTCTTGTGCCATAATACCTCCCGAGTTGTGGAGCCTTCATCGCCTCGTATGATGAAAACGCTTTTGAGGCTGGAATCACACATCATGACTACAAATTAGGATCCTAAGAACCAAGTCTTTTCCAAGATTTAAAGGGATCCAACTGAGGGATATTACCATATGCAAATTAATTAATTACTTACTTCGGGTGGCACACGAGCGCCGAATGCACTGGTAATTTGTGTTAGATAAACTTGTCCACTTCTGCACTTTGCAACTTTCCGTATATAACAAGCGCATTTTCGCAAGAGAAAGCAAGCCTTATTGACATTCAGAGAAAAGGTAATTCATAATATTAATTTTATATATTTCTAGATAGTGTACTATGTATATTTAACTTGTCGAATGGTTCTATAACGAGAAGCTAGTCTTTTTTTTTACTGGTAGTTTTTTTATTGAAAACTCGTTATCGCATGGGGGAACACACACATGCGCAAATGAAAGGTAGATGAAGGTTACAAGAAGGGAGGGTAAGTACACAGTACCCGACGACATATTGGGAAGAAGGTTAAACCATCCGACATGGTCTACTCATTTTGGTCTCTAGATCATCCCTACTTGATCTGTAAGTGGGTGTAAACTACACACTTAACCTAGGGCAGTCTGACTAAAGAAAAAATTAGTAAATAGGCAGGGTTACTGCTTTGCGAAAGAAACTACTCATCGAAACGAACCAATGGTCGGTCCATTTGCATAGAATCATTTTATTCAGAACCACTCCACATGTTGTTCGATCCCACGATTAAGTATCATGGTAATATCTCACTTCAGTATGAAGAATGCTACGAAGACAGTAATATTCAATATTTAGTGAAAAAATAACTTGTTTATATATATATATCTACATTCAAGCTCAAAAATATCTGTGTTGCAAAAATCAACGGTAATTTATTACAATTTAGTTCCACAGGTTTACAAAATTTACCTATTCAACGCTAAACACCAGCGAATATTCTCTTCAATTTCTTCTTCATACCAAAAGCAGTGCCGTCATCTGTCTCAGAAAGCACGGTTTCAAATCCTTGACACTCCATTGGAAACAGTCACCATGGTAATCCCATTGTCATTCCCATTAACATGATGAACTGCATGCTCGTTAATAGTCTGTTCCTATTAACATATCCATCACTATACGAATGTTTGTTTCCATTTTTTGTTGCTTCCCCCATTTTATTTTATATGTTGTAAAGATGGGAGAAGTCAAAAGGAAGCAAGCAAATGCTAGAGATGTTGGAAGCACAGAGTAAGAGAGAAGGGTGAGTTTGAATACTAGAAAGGTAGATGGGTCATATAATGGTGGGGAGGGGCTTGCAGACTACCTTGTTGATGGCATGAAGCAGCAAGTTTAACATTTGAAGGGAAATAATAACATGAAACCCACTCTAAGTGTATTTATACCTTTCTGAATGAATAGCATCCTCATCTCATGAAACATGGAGGGAAAAATATCTTCCAATCCTAAAAATCGATGGGTTATGAAGGTTTCAACCTGGATATGACAAGAAATCGGGGGTGAATACAACCATTTCCTCAATTTAAACAAAATAAGGATGGATAAATAATTATTGGAAGCATTGATTTGAGAGGGCTAAATCATTTTGTTTTACTTCCTCATGAATAAGGGGGAGGATGATTTGTTTTTGGACTATTATTTGTATAGTAAATATTGGGTGAACCCAAGATTTGAGGTAAATTTGAGGGCTAAATCATTATTTACTTCCTCATTAATAGGGGGGAGGACGATTTGTTTTTGGACTATTATTTGTATAGTAAATATTGGACGAATGTATTAAATTTAAAAAAAAAACTTTCCATATTAAAATTCTCCCATTAAATATTTCTAACTCCTCTAATTTCACCCCTAAAATCATCCCTAAATCCTGCACCCACACAAAGCAGCTACAGTTCTAGCATCATTCCTGCCTCGTATATCTTCCAGTTCATGTTCTCTTTCCTTCCAGATGACCATATTGGCTGAAGATTTCCTTCCAAAAGTTTAAAATGAATCTTTAGAATACAAAATCAATCATTGGAAATACCTAAATATTTCTATTTTGGTTTATATTTAACACGCTTTAGGGTAGTTTGTGGCACCTCCTATCTCCCTTTGAGACAGAGCGGTGCCACCACGATTTTCTATAGGAAAATGCGTAGTGTCACCCGGGCACCGCCTGTCCCGAAAGGGAAAAGTGTGTTACTCGTTGGGCACATTTTACCTTTGGGTAAATGCCCAAAAAACCCTAAAACTAGCATGGAATTGAAAAAGTAAACCGTGAAAAGCTTGGAAATGAGTACAGAATTTACCTGGTGTTGATGATTCTGAAAACAGTGGATGAATGGCTCTGGAATCCTCAGCTAAAATATGCACACAAATGGACCTAAAATTCTCTCCAAATGGTAAATGTTAAAATGGTAAGTCTTTTTACTATTTACTAGTTTTATTAAACTATTTTTGGGTTTTATTCCTTTATTTTTATTATTTTATTAAATATTTACCCTAAAATAGTCTATAAAGCATAGTTTTTAATGTTTTTGGAGTCTAATGGTCATTTTGGAGTTTGCGAGGTATGGAGAAACTGAATTTGTGGTTATGTGTGAGTTTATTTTTGACTTTTTCGTCCTTGCACAAAACAAAAAAAGCTCATGACCGCTATTTTTGAAATCTTAGTCATGCTCGTTAAACCTAGTACTAAATTTCCAAGCCAAATTTTACTTCTTTTTCAGACTCGTTAAATTTCTTTTCATGAAAAGAAACCCTAATGTAGTTTTATTTAAGGTCTTTTCAAACTCCTAAAATGTGACAAGATCGTCGAGTGAACTTGTCATCTTCACACTTGTAAAAGGACCTAAAGAGTCATTTTTTCGATGATAGTTTACCCCTTTTTTTGGTCCGGATTGACTAAATTACGAAAAAGGAATACTATAGTTATCGACTAGAAGACTTATCTAAGGTATTATTTTATACTTTTTCGGGCCTTAGAGACTAAATCATACGAAAAAGGAACTTTACTTTCAAACTCTCTAAACATGAATGATACCTAGTTTACTTTCAATGGAATCGTTCAACTAAACATTGAGAGACTCTCTTTTGGGAATGAACCCCTACTTTCTCAAGTTTGTAAAACATGTGAGAATAGAATTATCTTATGATAAGCTACAATGAGTGTTTGTTACCCTCTTTGAACTCATAAAAACGAAAATAGGCACTCATCAATCATGATGGGGAAAGTAAGGGAAGGGAGCCATATTTCATTCACAATAATGGTAGTTTGTAGTCTACTTTGAACATGGCACTTGTTTTCATTTCATTCAGTCAATTGGGTATTCAACTTGTGAGTCGATCCACTTTCATGAGTCATGTCACTCCTTTGAGTCTTTCAAAGAATGCATCGACCATCATCTCATTATGTCTTGGTATCCACATTGTCAAGTCAATATTGCCAAGTATTCGGTCGTGTCGCCCTATGTTCAAAGGAAAGTCATGTTGATATTTTTCATATGCAGTCAAAATTATCTTTGTGTCAGTTACCTTTGAGTTAGTCCTATGGTAATTACATCATACTCAAATTCCAGAACTTTGTTTTGAGTTTCAAGTCGTTGATGTGGGATTTATCATGGCCCTCCTTTGACAAGACTATTCTTGTCAACTTCATCTCATCATCTAGGAATTAGTCTTAGAAACAAAGTAGTACCTTGATATCGGTATGCATAAATGACATATCCTCTCACTTTCGACATAGGTTTACATCATTGACCTTTGATCGAAAGATTCAACCGAGTGTTCGACATCAAATCATATATTCACATTCGGGAGATTGTACTAGGGTACCTTGGGAATCATCGACATCAATTATGATATCCCTTGCACTTGTTAACGGTTTTCATCACTGACCGATAATTAAGTGGTTTCTACCATGTTTGACATCAAGACATTGTAATCACATGGATAGAATCATACTTTGTTGAAGATGAGACGAAGACCCTGTGTATCTGTTAAGTGCTCATTTCTTTCTCCCTAGGTTGCGGTGGAGTATTTTGTATGAATTACTAGCATGGATCCACATTTGCATGGCCATGGATGTGCTAAAATTTGCATCTGTATGGCATAGATCTACATTGTATGACTGGTAGCTATGTCCAAGTTTGAGTCTTATTCATGTGGATCTGCGTTGTATTCTGGTAGGCATGGTTTCTTGTACCTCACATGAATCTGCTTTGTATTAGATTTCACCCATGATGAGAGTCATGTAAATTTGAATCAAAGTGTTGATGTACTGCAGGATGAGCTAAGTTGATGAAGATCTTCAATCAGTGAAATATTGCCTTGAAGTGATAACTTGTTCTGACAAAGCCTTCACCTATCCTATCCCTCTAGCCTCATGCTTTGGGGGGGATTCTGTTATACATATTTCTCATCATCATCATGTTATGAGAACCAAACATCAGAACTTGCCTCAAATCCCCAAGTTATGAAGTTTAATTTGGATCTAGATCAGTGTTTTCATGCTTTTCTCCACCACCGCACTTTCCTTGTGGACAAAGTGTGTTACCCCAATGAGTAACGCATGCTTGCCATGAACAAAAATCGGTGTCATCGCCATATGCCTTTGTACAATGAGAGGTGCACTATGGGTAACGCTCTGTCTTAGTTGACAAAGAACGATGCTCAAGTTTTAAAGCTAAAAAGAGAATATTCACAAAGCTTCTCGAACCTTATATTCGTGGAAACCTCATCCCTAGAATCTTGGACCACCTAGACTCGAGATCCCTCCTTGTATGATTTCCCCTCCACCTCATCCACAATAATATCAACTATCCCTATCCTCCCATGGCTATAAATCTTGTCTCATCCCCCATGGGTAAAGAGAGGAATATTATGCTAAAACACCAAAATTATGGCTAAATATAGCAAAGGGGAGTGGACACTAGGTGGACAAGTTTGAAGCTTTGGAGGCAAGATCTAGCTTGAGAAGAGATCTCTCAACACTAAGGCTCTTGGTTGTAATTTCTCTCTCTTATTCTATTAATGCAATGAAATTTCCTTTCCCATGAATCATATTATGTACTGATCACTTGTTTAATTATTGAATTCCTTAGTCATCAACATAGGATTGTAGATTGTACTTGGTGTTTTGATCTTGTATGCATTTATTGTGTGCTTCTTCCAGGTGAATCTGTGGAGATCCAGCATTCCAAAATATTGGTACATTATATTGTATGACAGGTGACAGATCCCATTCCAAGCATATATCAATCTTAGGGGAAGTGATTCTCATTATTGTTACTCATTTGTTCTAACTTAGAGTATTTCGGGCTAGTTGGGAAACAGTTTATGCCTGTAGAAGGTGAGTATTTCCAATAACACTTATTCTGAATATTAGACTCATCAGGGACTCACTGACATACCTGTCAATGTCTAGACCTAGAAACTGACTCATGAGGTAAATAATAGATTGGGTTTCATTAGTGAAAAGAATCAAATTTACATGAAAGGCTTGGTTCTGCGAGGAGACATCTAGTTTGAAACAAGTATTAAATAAATCTTGTTTTTTTCTCTACATTAGCCTCTCTAAATAACTGAATTAGGATTTCTTAATTAAAGTCTTCAGACAATTGAGTAAAATTAGCAGGAACAAAAAATGTATCTCTAACTATCAGTGGACTGACAGGACAAAGGATTTTGGACTTAGCCACATCCATAATCACCCTCTCGGAATAGGAATAATTACAGGCGCACTAGTCGATAAACTCTAGAAATTCTAGGGTTTGCTCAGTACAAAAAAACTGGAAATAAGAACAGAAGACTCCATGGACGTCTGTTCCTTGGTCTTTGAGGACTTTTAACTTGTTTTTCAACAGGTCTACTAAACTAATGGACAGTATAGTATCAAAAACTTCACAATCCTTGTCTTCAAAAACCTCCTCTATTTTCTGATATTCCAATGCCTAAGCCTCCATTCCTTCTACATTATCCATGTTAAATAGTTTTTGGTAAGATGAAAATGGCCTACCTAGTTACTTGACAAGTGGATAGGATATTCATCTAAGTTGGTTTCTTCCGCACAGTCATGAGCTCTCAATTTCCAATGCATAAACAGACAAATAGTCCCTCTCCATGTGTGTTTTCTTTTATATTATTTTATTCTCTTATTGGCCATGCATGTTATTCAATAGAATCCCTTCATGTATATGGATTTAGTGTCTTTAATTCTGATCCATTGATCTTGATGACCGTTTAACCATGTACTTCTCACTCCTGCTATATCACCCATCCTTATTTCACCTGTAGCTTCCAACAACAGAACTAATCTCAACCATAGATCTACTTCTGATTTACTTTCCACTGTAGATATTTTCCTTGCTTTAACATCCCCTATTCACACCATAACTGAAATGCAATTTGCCTAAGTGGATTAATACTCAACCATTGATATTATCCTTTGTAAATCTTCGTCGTCGATCAATTTCCCCTTTTAATATTCCGCTCAGATTTAACTTCACAAAGAGTGTGCATATTCTCGTAGTGGAGTGATTTTCCATTGTAGATCTCAACCTTCATCTATATCAACCCTTCATTTCCGCTCCTCATTAAATATGCACCCTTTATTGTGCAGGCCCCTTAATGAATTTCTTCTAATTCACAAACCTTCTTTTTCATATGCACTTTCTATCAGCGGAATGAATATGAGCCCTTGATCTATATCGGACCCCCATCTTGACCATTAAAACATGTGCCATGTACCACTTTCCACTGATTTAAAAACTTTTTCCTCTGCGCATGTTCACCCAGCAGAATCAATGTTAGTCATAGATCATTTCTCCACCAAGATATTCATCGTTGACTTGTGTCGGATATAAATTTTTCTGTTGATTGTAAATGGTAATCCCTCGGTGCATGAACCACGACGAAATATCTTCTAGCAGTGGATATGCCTCCCCCACTTCATCTAACCGTCGATCTTTGTTGTCTTTTAACCCATTCCGTTGGTGCCCAAATTTATTCCTACCTTGCAACTTTTCCCAACCAATTCATATATAGTCCTCGATCATCTCTGCTGCAGATCTACACCATCAAATATTGCCAAAAGATAGCAAAGGGAATATTTTTTCATTTGAGATTTATTTCTAAGGCTGAGTTAGGATTTTCTTCCAATATATGATTTTCAACTTAGAAACAATCCCCTTCCATTATTTTTTATTCCTTTTCTACATACCTTTAGGTCACATGATAAAAAAAATTATCTCTTACCTTATATTTTCAATGGCCTTCCCCCTTCCCAACTGCTAACCAAAAATGGTGCTAACAGATGGCTCCAAATGGGGATGGTATCCTACCTGTGAGGTAGCAAAGAACCCACAGACCAGTTCCTGTTTTTATTTCTTACAAAACTCAAAAATTCTTTTTTCTTTGTCTGCATATATAAAAATAAAGGAAAATGGAAACCCCTTAATATCTTAGGTCCTTCTCTCGAGGCTTCAAATCTCTCAGCTCACCATCTGTACTGATCTCAAATTAAATAAATATATAGAATATATGGTACAAAAATTACCTTCCACCAGTAGGACAGACAATGTTTAAGAAATCTCCCATTGACAGGGCCTCCTTTCAGCTGAACCCCATCATGATGTTGCAAACAAAAGTGTTATCGCCCCTGTAAGCTGCAATAATGTATGGTCCCCTCCATATGTAGTCAAATTTTCCATGCATGTCTTCTTTAATTGCATCCCACTTCAATACTAAATCATCAAACTAGATTTTTTCCTCTTTCACCTTTTTGTCAAAAGTATTCTTTACCTTCCCCTGATGAACCTACACTTCGTCATAAGACTTGTCTCTCATTTCATTCAATTCAATTATCTAATTTATTCTTCTATGCATGTGGTTAGGCTCGTCCTCTTTTTCCTGTAATAACTTCATGACAAGCAAGCCAAAAGATGATGGAAAATTTACTTTTGCTCCATAAACCAATTGAAATGGTGACATTCCAATTTCTCTTTTAGTATTGATCATGTCTTCCCACAAAGCATATTTGGTTTCAATTTAGTATTCCAAGCTCTTTTATTGTCTTCCAGCAACTTCTTAATTATCTTTAATAGACTCTTATTTAAAGACTTCGCAAGGCCATTTCCCTAAGGATAGTATGCATTAGAATGGTTCAAACTAACATGGTACTTATGACAGAAGTGGATCCCTTTCTTTGACTTAAAGGTAGGAGCATTATCAGTTACAATCCTCCTTGGACACCCAAACCTTGATAAAATGTTGTTTTCCAAGAAATCCATAATTACAGCATCAATATCTCTTCTAGTTGGTATGGCTTCAATCCATTTGGTATAATAATCAATTGTTGTTAGGATACACCTGTGCTAAATAGAAGAATTTGGTTTGATTTATCCAATGAAATCCAACCCCCACTGCTGAAAAGATGCTTCCACTGAGATGGCATTTAGAGGTAATGGCACCGGTTTTCTTTTCTCTTCCAAAATTTGGCAATGATCACATGTAGTGGTTTCTTTATACACATCAGAAAGCATAGAAGGCCAATAGAACCCAACCTTCATTATTTTGTTAACTGTTACCTTCCAAGAATGGTTCCCCACACAAACCCCTTGATGGAATTCTTTCATGGTGTGTTGGGACTCATTTTCCAAAAAAAAATTCAACAAAATCCCTCGTAGATCCTTTCAATACAGATATTGATTCATGATACAGAAATTTGTTGCCTTCAATTTGACTGATCTAGCCCTTGTTTTGCTTAATACAATAGGAGCCTGCAAGTTCTGCAATACATATACAATGTGACTATAGCATGGAGATTAAATAAAATCTGATATCACCTGTAATTCTAGTTCATGATGATTGGATGAATTATATAAGAAATTCAATTGCAAAGATTCACAGTTTGAATCAGTCATCAGTTTATCCAGTCCATGTCCTTTCACCAATTTTGTAGGATTAATCTCCAAATAATATTCTAGCAGCACTACAATCCATTTATCCCTCTTACCCTCTGGATTAGGTTGTGTAAGGATACTTTTTACCACATTGCTGGGAACATAAGCCGCAATATGAGAATGAAGAATATACACCCTGAAATCTTTCAAATATTTCACCAAAGCATAGGATTGTTTCTCCATAAAGTCATACTTCAATTCTCCATCTCTCAACACTTTGCTAAAGAAAGAAATAGGTTTCTCATCATTATGACTATTCTTTTGCAATAAAACTCCAGCAATAGTGTGTTCAAAAGCATATGAAAATACCAGAAAATATTTTGAAAAGACAGAACTTACCAAAATTGGGGATTCAGTAATGGCTTTATTAATGTATTTGAAATACTTTATAGCATCTATAGTCCACTTAATATCATTATCATTTCAAAACATATTTGTAATATTCCTCAATATTTCAGCAAAACTTGGTATGGACCTTCTTAAGAAATTAACCTGTCCAATGAAAGACTGCACCTCCTTTTTAATCCTAGGCTCTTCAACTTTCATAATGGCATTCACTCTATCTGGGTCTATCCTAATTCCATTTGTTAGCACTCAAAATTGTACCCAAGGTTGTAGAAGTTAAATCCCAAGGTAACTGCAAAACCACTTTAAGAAAGGAAGTTGGCTTCCTCCTTCCTAGAGAGGAATCTCTCACAGATTTTCAACAGGGCCAGATATAAAAATAAAACAAAATTCAGATTAAGTTTGTGGTTGAAACAAAGCAAGCATACATCGGGCTATCACAAAATTGTTTGATGGTGAAATTCTACAAAGGCAAGGTAGCACTCGGTTACAGTCATAAAGCAATTTCTGTGGTGATAAAGAAGAAACAAGAACAGTCCATCAACACAGAGCACCTAAAAGATGAATTATGCATCAACTTTGGAAAGAAAGACTTGTGAATACCTTAAACAATAGCTAGAGCATAACAATATTATTTCTGAGCTATTACACACTCATTCCATATATGAAAGAAAACATAATGGCAATTTTAACAGGAAGACATGCACATAAGAAAGGAAACTATAGACTGTAACTACGAAATACACAGGAATCTTTGTAGCCACAAGCCTGCATTCGGCTCTATCATTTTTATTAAGGGAATATATCAAAATACATAACCCATAACCTCACAGGTTCCAAACTGTGTCTTCCTCTGTTGATGGTACATTTATAGTGTCATAGGATCCCAAGACCAACCTTGAAACAGAGCCAAAAACAATTTCATTATGGGAATGAGAATCCTAACAAATGTTGATCTGGCAGATTAGCCATGATCATAAACCAAATAGAAAATCATGCTAGAACGTGCATGCTGGATCAGTTTGAGAATTTCAACAACTAGAAACCAAGCTTGCTTGATGATAATGACATTTCAGAGCACCTTTGAGCAACTTGCAACAGTTTCATTTATGCATGCATCTTTACCTTTGAAATTGATTCTAGACCGTAGATCTAACCTCAAGATTCATTTTGGGCCGTTGATTTGGGGTCTGCGGAAAATAGAAAACGGGTTGCTAGCTTTCTTAAGGTTCAATTTGATCTTGTCGCCCATGCCTTATCTTTACGCCCTTTAGCTTTCCGTACCGTCGATGTCTACCAGATTCATCCTCAGTCCTTGATCTGAGATCAAGTTGGCAGGCTTTGGAAAATGGAAATCAGAATTCCAACTTTTCATAACAAAAGCTTCACATTTACGCATTCTGATATTTTCCTTTCCATCTTTTCTTTCCACACCGTTGATCTGTGCAGAAACTCTCCAGGTCGTCGATTTGGCAGAAAACGCAAAGCGGGGTTCCACTCTTTTTCTTGTCAAACTGTTGTATTTCCTCTTTCTGATCTCCACCCCTCTGCTCTTTTTTGACTCGTTGATCTCTAGCGAAATCTTTTCAGGTCGTCGATCCTACAGACTGGGGAAGGCGGAAGTTCTATCCTTTACGACCAAATTCTTATCTTTTCCGCTTTCTGATCTGCGCCCCTATGCTCTCTCGACCATCGATCTTCACAGAAACTCTCTCGACCGTCGATCTAGTGGATCGCGGAATGCGGAACTTTAGCCTTTCATGATCAAATTCCTAATTTTTCTACTTCTCCATTTACGCCCTTATGCTCCTTTCCGAGCTGTTGATATTTGGAGGAAGCGCTATGAGCCGTCAAATATTTGGACTGTGGAAAATGAAAAAAAAATATTTTAACTTCTTCGAAGTTTGATTTTGATCTCTTTTCTCCTGCCTTTCCGAACTGCTGATCTTTGGTGGAAACGTTCTAGGCCTTCGAATCTAGGACTGCAGAAAGCAGAAGTTGAGTTTTATCACTTTTTACACCTGAAACTTTATTTTTCTCCTTTCTGCTCTCGATTTTTGCCTTAATGACAAATATTTTTATCCTTTGATCTTATCCGTTGTGTATCCAAGCCGTTCATTCCCTATCATCATTCTACTAGGAGCAGATTTATTCATTTATATGCATTTTCAAGGTAAAAAATCAAAATTTCTTAAGTATTTGGCATTTCGAATCTAGAAATGTCCCTTCAAACATCTGCAAACCCTCATCAACATTCTTTAAGGCCCTATGATATGAAAATTTACAAACCTTATTCCTCCATTTACTGTCCAAATCCCTTACCAATTACTTAGCCCAAACATGGTGCTAAAAACTGGCTCCAACTTGGGATTCTATCCTCCCTGCGAGGTAGCAAAGAACCCCGTAGACCAGGTGCCAAATCCATTGGAATTCTCCCAAGATTTCCTGAAATTCCCAACATCCTCTGAAAACAAAAACTAAACTGATATTGAAATAAACGAAAAAAATTACTGAAATAAATGCTCGCCATGTAGAGCTTATTCATGCCTACCTACCCTACTTACTAAGCATCAATGCCTAGTCAAGTAACTTCTAACTTCCAATGAATCCAATCAAGCAAATAATCCCATAAACCAATTTTATCCTCATGCTTGATAATAAAAAAATAGAAAAAGGAGAACTTAATGGAAAAAGGTCATGATAAAGAGACTGATATTTACTATAAAGACATAACTATCCATTACCACTACAAAGCTTCTCCATGTATTCTGCCACTAGATCATGACAACCTGCAAAATTTTATGTTATGTTCTTGTCAGGACAAGGTTTCTCAAACTGTATCTCCACTTGCACACTATCAAACTGCTCTTCAAAAGAATCATGCAAGGAATGTTCCTGACAGTTTACAAATGAGACATCAACTTCTTCATCTAAAATCTCAGAATTTAAAACCCGATTCCTTACAAGTGTTTCAAAGAAAATATCATTGTGTTTTTCCATAGAATCAAGCAAGGTAAATTTTGAATCTAAAAAACATAAAGAAGTATCCCATTTGGAGTCCTCCTCTTCTTCTTGGTGATCCAATCCATTATTGCAATCTGCTGCTTCTTGAGGTGCATCATCTGTTGATGTATTTGTAACTTTGGAATGTATTCAAACTTATATATTTCATATATTGTATTTCATTGGTCAACGATGTTCCTATCAGGAGATTCATTAATCTAATCAAGTCATGTAAAGTCATATAGATTAACCCCCCTTTGTAAGTCGGGGGTAAAATCCCCACAATTGTGGGGCACTAGGGTTATTAGACTCTACTAGAGAAATCGGCCCTTGTAAGTTATTGTCAAGTCGGAAACTAGTATAAATAGAGAGTGACCCTCTCTATTTATCACACACACTCACCCAACTATAGTGCATAGGTGAGAGAGAAGAAGCTCGCTCAAGTGAGAGAGAGAACAGCTGTTGGAGATCATCTTTCTGTCTTTGGGTTTTACTGTTGCCATTGGTGCTCATTCTATCTCTGAGGAAGTTGTGGGGTTTTTCCTTTATGGTTTCCTCGAGGATAAATATTTGTGTCTATTGTATCTTATGATTGATTGATGTGCATGTTATTCTCTCACATAAGATCCTAAGATCATATTGTCTAATTGATAAAAATATAACATGGTATCAAAGCTAACCTGAGAAGAAGACATTGTGCAGTGACGGAAGCTAGGGATTTCTAATTTTTGGGTCTCTCTCCACAATCCATCAGCAAAAGGAGGCTAGGTTAACTCTCCATTGAATGGCGCGTCTTTCTATCGAAGTAGAATCTGATTCTGAGTACTTTCAATTTTTTACCTACCACTTCATCAAGAAATTAGGGATTTTCATTGAAGAGGAATTTTTGAGTGAGCACAGCATAGGTTTACTATCCTCCTCAAAATCGAAGTTTAGAGACAAAAATCGAGGTTTTTGGTTGGGTAGAACTTGGGGAAAGTCAAACCTTAATTTTCCCTAGAACCAAAAAACCAGCATTGCAGAAGATCAACTCCAGATCCAATTTTCAGCTTCTCAAATTGGTAAGATCTAAATCTTTTGTATTTCCATTTGAAGTTCTCAATTTAAATATGTCTCATCACACCAAGCTTGATGAAAATATTGAGGGAGTTGATAACTTCCGAGCATGGAAGTATAGGATCTCCCTAGTTCTTGAAGAAAATGAATTGGACTCCTACATCATTGGAGAGGTTCCAGTTCCAGAGGGAGATGAGGCTAACGCCTTACACAAGAAGAACTTGATCAAGTCCAAGAGGATTATTGCTGATTCAATTAAGAATCACCTTATACCACAGGTGTCCTCCCTAAAGACACCTAAAGAAATGTTTGAAGCCTTGACCAAGCTATTTGAAGGAAATAACATAAATTGGAAGATGACTTTGAGGAACCAGTTGAAGAATGTGAAGATCCAGAATGTGGAGACCATACAATCATACTTTACAAGGGTCTCCCAGATCATAGAACAACTCGAAGCAGTGGATGAAGAAGTGGAGAATGCAGAAATTGTGATGACCACCTTGAATGGTCTCCCTAGGTCATGGGACTCTTTCATTCAAGGGATTTGTGCTAGAAGAAAGCTAGTCACCTTCAATAGGCTGTGGGAGGAATGCTCACAAGAAGAAGCTCGAATAGTAGCTTGAGAAGAAAATATGGGAAATGAATATCAAGCTCTCACAGTACACACCAAGAAAAACAAAAGAGACCATCATCATCACAGAGGTAAGCATTCACATCAGAATAACCCTAGAACACATCTATCTAGTATATGATGCTTTACATGCGATGAGAAAGGACACATCTCCAGATTCTATCCCAAAAACAAATTAGGTGGCTCTCACAAGAAGAAGGGAAACAAGAGAAGACATCATGCTCATACTGTAGAGGATGATGAACCTTCCATAAAGAGAATCAAACAAGAAAGTGATTCCTCAAGTGATGAAGAATGTGTTTTTATTTCCGCTCTCACGGGAACCGTCACACATGGAAGAAATGATTGGCTTATCAACAGTGGGGCTTCCAAGAATATGACGGGATTCAAAGAATCCTTTGTGAAATTATCAGAACATGAGTCACGCCACAAGGTGAAACTTAGGGATGACTACCAATATCCAATAAAAGGTAGTGGTGAATCCTCCTACAAGTTAGACTCTGGAAAGTCTATGAAAATGAAGGATGTCTTGTTTGTATCGGGACTAAAGAAGAACCTCCTCTCCATCTCTGCATTGGATTCAAAAGGCATGAGAGTTGCATTTGTAGATGGCCAAGTTCTTATGTGGCCAAAGGGAAAGACCATAGATGATGCAGTTGTGATTGGGGAGCAAGAGGGAGGATTATACAAACTAAAGGGCCAACCAGTACAAGCCTTGGTCCATGACTCGATAGAGCCAAATGAGCTTTGGCACAGAATACTTGCACATGTGCACTATAGAGCACTACCACTTGCAAGAAAATTTGTTGAAGGTCTTCCACAAATACAGGAAAAACGTGACTGTGTCTGCAAAGGATGTGCGAAAGCAAAGAACACAAAGAAGACATTTCCAAGTAGTGAGAGCAAGGCAAAAGGAATCTTGGAAATCATCCACTCCGATGTATGTGGTTTGATGTCATCCAATTCATTGAGTGGGTATGTATACTATGTTTCTTTCACTGATGATTTCTCTAGGAAGACATGGATATACTTCTTGAAAAAAAAAGATGAAGTATTTAGCAAGTTCAAAGAGTTCAAAGCCTTGATCGAGAACCACACAAAAAACAAAATCAAGACCTTTCGATCAGACAATGGCGGAGAATTCACATCAAATGAATTCAAAGAAATATTATGCATAGATTCAGGGATTAAGAGGGATTTGACCACTCCATATAATCTACAACAAAATGGGGTTGCGGAAAGAAAGAATAGAACGCTAATGGAAGCTGCAAGGGAAATGCTTCATGATCAAGATCTTCCCATGCATCTTTCGGTAGAAGCTGCTAGAACAGTTTTGTTTGTAAAGAAACATACTCCACATAGAGTACTCAAGAACAAGACACCTGAAGAAGTCTTCTCCGGCAAGAAACAAGAAGTCATTCATCTTATAATACTTGGCTGTCCAATGTACATACACATTCTGAAAGAAAAGAGGACAAAGTTAGATCCTTCAAGGAAGAAGGGTATATTTTTGGGATATAGTGAAAGCTCAAAGGCTTACAGAATATACTTCCCAGGATTCAAGAAGATCGACATCAGCAGGGACATAACATTTTACGAATAATCAGCTTACAAAAAATCCAGAAAGAGACCTCCTGAAGACCCTGAAGAAACAGAAGTACCCATGATTCAAGATACAACTATGAACGATGCAACTCAAGAAGAAGATCGAGAAATAGAAGAACCCCAGGAACCTGTAGATCCACCCCAAGAGGAAACCTGCATGGTTACGAGAGGCTATCCAAGGTGCAGAAAGATATGGGGCTCCAGAATAAATGCACATAGAGAGGAAGAGAAGAAGGTCCTACTCTGGATATGTAGCCCTATTTTGTGACATCATTGATAAATAACCTTCCAACTATGAAGAAGTGGTAGACAAGAAAGAATGGAAGGATGCTATGATCGAGGAGTACTAGTCGAGCATGAAGAATGATGTTTGGGATGTTGTCCCAAGACCAGAGGGAAAGTCTGTTGTGACTTCCAAGTGGATCTACAAGATCAAGCATGATGTAGATGGCAGCATAGAGAAATATAAAGCAATATTTGTGGCTCATGGCCTCTCCCAAAAAGAAGGAATAGATTATGAAGAGACTTTTGCACTTGTAGCCAGATACACTTCCATCAAATCAGTACTTCCTCTGGCTGCAGTGATGAAATGGAAGATACACCAGATGGATGTCAAGACTGCTTTCTTGAACAGTGTAGTAGAAGAGGGAGTGTATGTGGAGAAGCCACTCGGTTTTCAGACACATCATAGGGAGACTCATGTGTGTAAATTGAAGAAATCCCTGTACATTTTGAAATAGGCACCCAGGACATGGTACGACAGAATTGACAGCTTCCTGACTAGTTTAGTCTTTACCAAGAGTAAAGCGGATTCCAACCTTTACTACAAGGTTGAAGAAGGGAACCCTGTGATACTCCTACTATATGTAGACGACCTATTTGTAACAGGTGAGGATGGCTTGATTGCTGATACGAAGAGGAAGCTTGCTGTCGAGTTCGAGATGAAGGACTTGGGTATGATGCACTACTTTCTAGGCATGGAGGTGTGGCAGAAAGAAGATGGAATATCCTTGGGACAAGGGAAGTATGAAATAAAGATCCTGAAGAGTTTCATAATGATGGACTGCAAGGCCATGACCACACCTATGGAATCGAACCTGAAGCTATTGAGTGATGCTTCATCAGAGTCAGTCAATTCTACGATGTATCATCAGATGATTGGGTCCTTGATGTACCTAACGAATACGAGACCAAATATTTGCTTTCCTGTGAACAAATTGAGCCAGTTCCTGATGGATCCTAGACATGTTCACCTGATTGCTTCAAAGCATATTCTAAGGTACCTGAAGGGTACAGTTGATTATGGGCTTAAGTCTGAGGTGAATCAGAGGATTAACCTAGAGGGTTATGTGGATTCATATTGGGTAGGAAATTCCATTGATAGGAAGAGCACTTCTGGGTGTTGCTTTAGTATGGGATTAGGTGTGATCTCTTGGTTTAGCAGGAAGCAGTCCTGCGTGGCACTGAGTATAGCCGAAGCAGAGTATGCCGCAGCTTGTTCGACTAGTTATGAGGCAGTATGGTTGAGGAAGCTCATGTCTGATTTGTTTGATCTCCAGTTGGATGCTACTTGTATATATTGCAACAACCAGAGTTGTGTGAAGCTATCATAGAACCCAGTGTTCCATGACAAGTCAAAGCATATCGAGATCAAATACCACTATATCAGGGATATGGTGCAGAGGGGAGCAGTGAAGCTCCAGTATGTTGTGATAGACAAATAGATAGTTGATGTGTTGACTAAGCCATTAGCTAGAGTGAAGTTTAAATACTTCCGAGAGAAGCTTGGTGTTCTCCAGATAGAGGTTCCTTCCAAGGGGAAGTGATGATTCTGTGTGCTCTTTTGACATGGTGGTAGGATTGGTTCCTCCCATGGTCAGATGTAAGTGTTGTGCCCTTCTAACATGGTGGTAGGTGGGGCTTCCCATGATCAAATGTAAGTGATGTGCCTTTCTGACATGGTGGTAGGCGAGGCCTCCCATGGTCAGATATAAGTGTTGTGCCTTTCTGACATGGTGGTAGGTGGGGCCTCTCATGGTCAGATGTAAGTGTTGATCCCTTATAACATGGTGGAAGGATTGGTTCCTCCCATGGTCAGATATAAGTGTTGAGATCTACATCCAGCATGAAAAAGGGTTGGATCTGTAGTGGCCTACATCCAATATGAAAAAGGACTGGCTCTGTAGAGACCCACATCCAGTATGAAAAAGGACTGGCCCTGTGGAAGTACATCCAGCATGAAAAAGGGTTGGCTCTATAGTGGCATGCATCCAGTATGAAAAAGGACTAGCTCTGTAGAGACCCACATCCAGTATGAAAAAGGAATGGCTCTGTGGAAGTACATCCAGCATGAAAAAGAGTTGGCTCCATAGTGGCCTACATCTAGTATGAAAAAGGAATGGCTCTGTAGAGACCCACATCCAGTATGAAAAAGGACTGGCTCTATGGAAGCACATCCAGCATGAAAAGGGCTGGCTCTGTAGTGGCCTACATCCAATATGAAAAAGGACTGCCTTTGTAGAGACCCACATCCAGTATGAAAAAGTATTGGCTATGTGGAGCTACATCCAATATGAAAAAGGAATGGATCTGTAGAGGCCTACATCCAGTATGAAAAAGCACTGGCTCTGCAGAGGAAGACCTACATGAAGGCTAGTCCTACAACCAACATGAAAAAGGGCTAGCTCTGTAGAACTTCCTGTGATGAGAATAATTGAGAGATAGCACCATTTTATCGAGATAATGAAAGCAGTGATTATGATGATGATCCAGTGATGATCCAACTTTGATGATGATCTAGTGATGATTGTATATTTCATATATTGTATTTCATTGGTCCCTGATGTTCCTATCGAGAGATTCATTAATGTAATCAAGTCATGTAAATTCATAGAGATTAACCCTCCTTTGTAAGTTGGGGGTAAAATCCCCACAGTTGTGGGGCACTAGGGTTATTAGACTCTCCTAGAGAAGTTGGCCCTGGTAAGTTATTGTCAAGTTGGAAACTAGTATAAATAGAGAGTGAGCCTCTCTATTTATCACACACACTTACCCAGTTATAGCGCATAGGTGAGAGAGAAGAAGCTCGCTCAAGTGAGAGAGAGAACAGTTATTGGAGATCATCTTTCTATCTTTGGGTTTTATTGTTGCCATTGGTGCTCATTCTATCTCTGAGGAAGCTGTGGGGTTTTTCCTTTATGGTTTCCTCGAGGATAAATATTTGTGTCTATTATCTCTCGTGATTGATTGTTGTGCATGTTATTCTCTCAGATAAGATCCTAAGATCATATTGTCTAATTGATAAAAATATAACATCATCTAAGTGGCCATCCTCACATTCATAATATAAAGGCATGCTGAAACCTTCTTTAAAAATGTCACTAACAAAAACTTCAACATGCTGATTTCCTTCTTCATAAGGAAAATTAGGATGACTCTCTTCATGTACATCACTAGGCTGATTATCTTCTTGCTCATAAAAAAAGGATTGGAATGCAGAGCAGGTTCTAGTTGCTCACCCTTCCCATCTTCTTCTTTGTGATTTCACCCCTCATGGAAAATTGTTGTCTTTTCCATAGGCTGGGATTGATGGCATGATTGTTTTCCCTTTTCGTTATTTATTTCTGAAGATGTCATATCCTTAAGTTTTTGTGCTTTCTTAGACATTGTGACGTATATATCTCAGCAATTCAAATGAAGCATAACAAAAAGGCAAACTGTCACTTTCAACACACTCACTATATTCTTTGTTTTCATCCTTTTGACCTTGGATTGCAATAGAATTTTCTTCATTAATAGGCCCTGAACTTACAAAATATACAGTTGGTTTTTAGGCATAACATCCAAGTAGTCCTCCTCATACTTATCAGATATAGGTGGAATACTTTTTTTTTTAAACCATCACTAACAAGGTTTGGGACAGGCTAATGATATCCTTCATAAAGCATATTCTATTTTTGAAGAAATTGCTGCTGAAAAAAGGGGAATTTCTTATTGAACAGGGGCATCCTCTTCTTGTGACAAATTTTCAGGAGCTGAATAATATGAGGAAAGATTTGATTTACAGTCCCAACTTCTTTCTTGGTTACACAGAGAATGACAAGGATGCTGCAAACTATCCTCAATTTCAGGAAAAGAGATACAGCTGGTTGAGACATAGCTTTTGCTTATGTCAACTTCTGTCAAGGGAGACGGTACCAACTGCTGGGAATTTTCTTGCATATCATGGAAACTGGTTCATCTTTCTTTTTGAGCTAATTATTGATGTAATATTTCTAAAACCTCGTCATACATATAATGATCATCACCTTCTATGTATTTCAAATTTTTAATGAACTCTTTATCATGTGTGCAGGAATCTTGAAGTACAGCAAACAAGGATATTGATCATTGAAATGTTCATGAAATGTTGTATGAAATTCATTAAGAGAGGATGAAATCCCTGCTAGTAATCCCTCATACCATGACCTTGCATTTCCTTCTAAACTAATCGTGAATATTCTCATTAAAGAATCATCATGCCATCTAACCCCCAGCTTATGTATACACTTATGAAATCTAAACAAATGAATGACAACATCATCACCCTTTTGATCTTTGAATTTTGGAATATATGCTTTCCAACGTACATGTGGTATTCAATTTGGAAATCTAGGAATGTGAGCAAGATTCATAGGAGCATACCTTACATCCCGAGAACTCATCTTGATGATGGAGAAACTGAATCAACTCCTCAAACTTTGCAACCCCTTTTAACAGTGGAGCTTCCATTGAACATTATGAAGACTGTATTCTTCACAGATGGAGTCGCTAGGTGAAAGAGGCACGACCATCTTGATATTTGACCATTGTTCACCGTCAACAATCATATCTAAAACTCGATCGTTCATACCCAAGGAATATTTGAACCCTCCTCCCCGTATCAGTCCTTCTAGCCACCAGTCTCCCAAGTGGAGTCACCTTGTAGAAGCATTGAGTGGATTCACCAGAGCATATACAACCTATATGTGTCTATAACCGATTTCTCAACCAAGTCGTAGAACTAAGACAATGTCTTTTTCCTGGGGCTGATTTGCACTTTTGGCCAGGAAATGGCACCAATTTGTTAGCACTCGGAATTGTACCCAAGGTAACAGCAAAACCACTTTAAGAAAGTAAGTTGGATTCCTCCTTCCTAGAGAGGGATCTCTCATAGATTTTCAACAGGGCCAGATATAAAAATAAAACAAAATTCAGATTAAGTTTGTGGTTGAAACAAAGCAAGCATACATTGGGCTATGGAGTCACAAATTTTTTATGAATCATAGAAATTTTTGTAGGTGAAATTCTACAAAGGCAAGGTAGCACTCGGTTACAGTCATAAAGAAGTTTGTATGGTGATAAATAAGAAACAAGAACAGACCATCAACACAGAGCACCTAAAATATGAATTATGCATCAACTTTGGAAAGAACGACTGGTGAATACGTTAAACAATAGCCAGAGCATAACAATATGAATTCAGAACTATTACACACTCATTCCGGATATGAAAGAAAATGTAATGGCAAGTTTAACAGGAAGACATGCACATAAGAAAGGAAATTACAGACTGTAACTACGAAATACACAGGAATCTTTGCATCCACAAGCCCGCATTCAACTCTGTCATTTTAATTAAGGGAAGATCTCAAAATAAATAACCTAGAAACTCACAGGTTCCAACCCTGTCTTCCCTTATTGAGGTTATATTTATAGTGTCATAGGCTCCCCGAGACCTGCCTCGAAAGAAAGCCAAAAACAGTTGCAGCATGGGAATGAAAATCCTAGCAAATGTTGATCCGGCAGATTCGCCATGATCATAAACCAAGTAGAAAATAACATTGGAACGTGCATGGTGGATCAGTTTGAGAATTTCAACAACCAGAAACTAGGCTCGCTTGATGATAATGACATTTCAGAGCGTCTTCAAGCAACCTGCAACAATTTCATTCATGCCTACAGCTTTACCTCCGAAATTGCTTCTAGATCGTAGATCTTACCTCAAGATTCATTATGGGTCGTCGATCTGGGGTTTGTGGAAAATGGAAAACGGGCTGCTAGTTTTCTCAAGGTTCAGTTTGATCTTTCCGCCCCTGCCTTATCATTTCTTCCATTTATCTTTTTGCATCGTTGATCTCCACTGGATCCATCCTCAACCGTTGATCTGATATCAAGTTGGCGGGCTTCGAAAAATGGAAATTGGAATTCTGACTTTTCATAACAAAAACTTCACATTTATGCTTTCCGATATTTTCCTTTCCATCTTTTCTTTCCACACCATTGATCTGTGCAGAAACTCTCTGAGCCACCAAATTAGTTACCCACTTAGAGAATCTAAGAGTAACAATGATCTTTGCATTAAATGGATTCTTGACTTCCTTTTCTATCAAAGGCAACAACATAGGATTAATTCTTCTCAACTTCTGTCTAAATGTATTTTCTCCAAGGTTGATAGGAATGGTGTGTTGTATAATTGAAGTATCATATTATTTAATGTCCTCATAACTCCATGCAAACACATAAACATAACACTTCATCAATGAATGTAATTTTCCTTCATAGCCACAAGCAATTTTTTAGGAAGTTTTACAATTATGGGTACATCTTCAGTTCTATAGTCTGGTATTCATTGTCATTTTGAGCAGGATGAACCTTTGGGTCCTTAGCAACATCATTCTGATCAAACAACTTTTCAAGCGGAATCAGACTTTTGGGAATATAATTTCTTTTTAATTGTATTATGTCCTTGCCTCCAATTACATTTTTCAACTTTTTATTTTCAACATCTTCATCATTCGGTTGTACACTATCATGGAAGTTTTCTGTGTTTTGATTCTCTGTATCTATTTGAGTATTTACAAACTCGTCTGATAATTCCAAAAATATTTTTATCTGCAAATCGTCCAAATACATGCCAATATTTGGAATTATCGGGAATGGAAGATCTATTTACAATCGTTATCTTGTATTTCTTTTTTAAATATATGGGAATCTTGAAATTCCCAGCAGTGGTGGCGAGTGAATCAACTACTTGATTCTCTCTTCTGGTAACAAATCTAACTCTATGCTCTGTGGAAAAATTACCCAACATATCCCAGGCCTCATTTCTGTATGCTCTCATCCTTGGATGTTTAGTCTGATAGTTGTCATTCACTTGGTTAATCACTAACTCAGAATCTACATAAGCATAAATTCTTTTGGATCCCAAATATTTTAAAGCATTTAATCCTAACAACAAAGCCTCATAATCTGATACATTATTAGTACATTCAAAAGTTAACTTAAGAGAAAAAAAAATTAAACTCTCTGTTAGGAGAAATTATCCACACCCCAGCACCAGCTCCCTCTTTGATAAGAGACCCATAAAAAAACATTTTCTAGAGCCCCTCTTCATTTTGTTTCTTTTCCAATGCCTCGTGTCTCTGAGCAAATTATTTATTTTCTTTTAAATCCACCACTATGGGTATTTCAGGATCAACATGTGAATCATGGAAGAATATAGAAGACCCCAAATTAGGATCTACAACATATATGCGATGATTTCAGGTTTATCTTGGCTACTCACCACATATGCTAGTATCTTCTCTATGTACAATTTTCTATGACCTCCAAACAAAGGGATAGTTGCAAAGGACATATACATCTGTAGTGTTCCCTTCATCTTTGAATCCCATGATCTGAAGAGTATCGTATTGAATTTAGCAGGAATATCAACTACTACCACATCCATGACAATGCTTTTAGCTAGAATTTGAGCTAGAGTCACCACCATATCTTTAATCAATCCCAGACTCTTCACTTTTCTAGAATCAAAGGAATACATGTATTTATAAGGCCTAGTAATCTCCAATCCTAAACTTCCCACTACAACCCTTGGAATTAAGTTATGAGATGCACCTAAATCAAGCATGGAATTGTGCAAAATCATATCATGGACATTCAAACTTACATAAAATGGAGGTACATCTTATTCATCCGTGTCTTCAACTATGGGGCCAAGGACTGTGGTGGGAGTATCATCTATGAGTTCTAAAGTATCTGGTTAACATCATTTTCATTCTAAAACATCTTGGTGATCTTTTCTCTATACTCATTATTTCTCAACAACTCCTTGAATGGTATAGAAATCTTTATTTTTGATAACTCACTTTGCAAATTAAAGGAGGAAACTTCTTTATCTACATCAATTGGTGTGGGTTGTTTGACTTCTTTTGATACTTCTCCTTTATTACTTACAATATTTTGTACATCTTTTTCTTTTTGTTTCTCTTTTTCTTTTTATGTATTGTTTTTATTATTAGAAGGTTGATTTGCATTAGCCCTTCCTTTATTTATAGTTACATCTCTACTTCTCAATTTCAGGTTCCTCTGAAAATTATCTATAGCATTCTGGTAACCCCTCTGATATTGCTCTGAATCCACCTCAGAAACACCACTGTCATCTTCATGAGCAAACATATTATGCTCTTCTTCAATAAGATATGTTTATGTATTCAAGTCATCAAAATCGTGAATCTGGTTGTCTATTGTATCAACTTGTTCCTCCTCATCATCAACATAGTTCTTAATAACTAGAGGCCTGATCTGTTGATCTTCTGGATTTCTGATATTTCTTGTGTCTCTCTGCATGTTTTGAGGGGAAGGAGGTAGTGGTGGTATTCTAACATTGGGGTTCCTTACTTGAGGTTCAGGTTTCTCTCTATTGGGTAGTATGTTTTCTAAAGCCAACTTGTCCATTAACCTTTCCATAGCTTTCATCATCATTTCAAATTTTGCATCGTTTAAAGAAGAAAAAGCAGCAACAATAGAAGTGGAAGGCTGATGTTCTTCTCTACTTCTTCTTCTATCCACTTCTACTCTTTATTTCATCTTTCCAGAGGCCATCAAATTAGCTTCTACCTCTAGGGAATCCTTAAACATATCAGGAAGATTGGCAATTTTTCTTTCTCTCAACAACAAAGAAAAATCACTCTCAAAAGCATCAACATAATGGAGTTGGGAAACACCTACTAAGGGTTTAATGTTTGTTGGTATGGAATTATACACCCTCATAAACCTGCTGGAAAACTCATGAACTGATTCAAAATTCCCTTTTTTTCATATTGTTATATTGAGAAAGAACCTGTAAAGGATTTTTCTTACCTCCCCATATATCTAGAAACAAACTTTGGAAGGATTCAAAGGTAAGTATGGATCTTGCAGGTAAATATTTAAACCTTCTCTTTTCCTCTCCAGACAAAATCTATGCAAACATCCTCATCTTAGCATCATCATAATCCACTTCCTCCAAATCAATGAAATTTTCAAATCTATACATATGTTGCCTAGCAGTAAAGTTTCCCTCCCCATCAAATAAGGATATTCTTTGAGAGTAGTTTTGGGGAAATTCATGCAGTACAACAGGTAGAGTCAAAGGAGAAAATATGGCTTCCATGGGTCTAGGATGGTTTGGGACAACAGGAGGATTTTGAATAGCAGGTGGACTTTGAGGAGGGCTTGGAAAATAAGGCTAAAAGGTTTGGATAATAGGATTGTTTTCTTCAACCTTTACAGTATCTTGTAAATTATGCCACAGAGAGCCAAGCAGGTATGATTGAATCCTATTAGGATTTATTTATGTTTGTTTAATATCTGACTCGGATTTTGACCTTAATAATGATATTTCAAAACTGGTTTCCCACTCAAAATCTTGAAAACTAGGAAATTCTTGAGAAAAAGATCCTTCAATTTGAGAAGTATTTATTCTTTCTTTACTGGGCCGACGTCTAATCAATATTTTTGGCTTTTCCACACTGTGTAATATTTCAGAAGAAGGATTACGGCCTCTTGTATGTGTTCTCCTAGAATCCAGGATGTCCTTTCTGAAAAATCTACATGAGATCAACGTGGAGTCACCAGGGCCAATGTACAACCGATCTTACTGCAAAAACTTTTGCTTTCCCACAAAATTTATGTCTGCTTGAAAGGTATTTTGTTCTCCCATGGCATATTTGAACTCTCGTTCCCCGACAACGATGCCAATATGTTAGCACTCAGATTTTACCCCTGGCATTGAAAAGGTAAACCCCAAGGTAACCACAAAACCAAGATTTAGGAAAGAAAGCCGATTTCTTTCTCTCCAGAGAGGGATCTCTCAATATATTTTCTCTCAGGCCAGATATATGTAAACAAAAGATAAAATTAATATTGTTGGTGGTTGAAACAAATGTACATTGGGAATGGAGTCATAATGTGGAACAATAATATTAACAGTGTTGTTGCATGGAAAACTTTAACAGAGACAAGGTAGCAATCTCATTACAGTCAAAATTCTTTTTTCTGGTGATTATGGAGGAATTTAGAAACAGTCCATTAATGTGGGAATATAACAGTGATGAATCCAACATTAACTTTAGATGAACATGTTTTTGTGAATGTTTGAAATTAATAGACATAGCATATGATTATGAATTATGCACTATAGTAAACTCATTCAAACATGAAAGGGAAAACATAATGGAAGTAGTAAACATGAAACACATGCACATGTGAAAAGGAAAGTACATAATGTAATAAAGATAACACATAAATATCTGAAAAGGCCAGCTTCAGCTCTGTAATTTTATTAATGTATGAAAGTATCAAATAACAATGCAAAATCTCACGGGTTCCAACCCTTGTTCTATTACAAAAACTTGTTATTATACAGAATATCCCTCCATAAGATGAATAACTAACTCTAAAAATAGGCAATAATTGTCTTTTTACATCTGTCATATATAACTCCTAACTAATAATTGCTCTTGAAAATAAACTACAAACTCCTAGTTAACTAGTCTTCAAAAATTGAGGCTTCGACAGGTCTTCAATATTTCTTCATCAGCGCAACCTATACTTTGTCTTTCCATACTTTTAAACTATCTTTCACTAGTCGATAGTTGGCAACTCCAAGCTAGCCATCTCCTTAGCCAGCACTCTTAGTTTCACATGTTCAATGTAAAAAAACTGTGGCAATTATGCACATGTGGCTCTGAAGGCGAATAACATTTCAAAATCCTCTGATACCTTATCAGTTATTGTCTTCACTGATAAATACAATTGCATATCTTCAAATTTTATGTGGTCTAATCTACAACTAATAAGTCAATCATGGTATTCCTTTTGAGAAAACATACTGCATTTTTCTTCCCAGAAGAAAGGTAGTCATTTTTTGAACAATGGAGAAAACAGGTCAATAAACAAGTTTACTTTATGGGTCATGTTGTCAATATTTGCTTGTACCGTGTCCAAATGCTGGTTCTTGCTCACAATATTCCTATCCCATGTAATGACTGAGATCCTATGTTTGGTTTTTGTTGTCTTCAGTCAAACCATTCAAAAAATTGATAGTGTTATTTGCAGTATCTATTGGTTTTTTATTTGACATTTATTTCACTGCTGCAACGCTTTGCTTGGAAGATTGGACAACAATTTCTTTATCCAAAATATAATTCAAATAAGGCCTAAGATTTTATGCTTCAGATCTAATCATATCCCACATTATATGTTTAGCTCCTTGCACAAGCAATTGTCCAGTCACTTGTTTCATAAGCTTGTCACTTTTATATGACAGGTATTTACATTTGTTTTCCCAAGATTTCCTTTCCTCTTCCTTCTTCAATGTAGCATTTTCCAGGTTCTTATTTTGACTTTCAAACAAACTATCTACAAATCCATTAGGATAACATGAACATAGATTGTACAATAGAGTCTGCACTGGTTTGTGCAGGAGGTTAAATAATCTACAATTCATGCTCTTTTCCCTTTTCATTTAGTTCGTTTTCTAGTTCATCCTTTTTTTCTTTAAATCCTTCTCGTTTCAATAAACAGACCCATGTCTCTTTCCCATTGCTTCTTTTCTTAAACAAACATTAAAATCTTTGCTTTGCAATCATTCAATTCATCATTTAGGGTCTCATTTTCTTTCTCCAGCTCTGTAGCTTGTGTGAGCTAGGTAGCTGGAATCTTCAATTTATTTTTAAGGAGATGAATAGTGTTCTCTTTCTCATTTAGAAACTTATGAGTTGCTTCTCCTTTATCAGATTCATTATTGGCAGTCAGTAAGTCACCTTGAATATTTTTTATTTGTTGTCAATGAGCTTTATTTTCAACCCTTTCTTATTTAAGCTGGTTATCAACTTTACTCTTGGTAGATTGCAATCTAGACACCTTTAAAGTGTCCTTGAGTAGGTCACTATATATCACCTCTCCAGTTTGTTTGTGAAGATGAATCATATCATGTATAGGAATGGTTTCTAGATTCATCCTCGTCTCAACAACTTTGTTCTTGGTGGCTATGGCTAAGTTCAGAGTGTTTTAAACATGATATCTGACAATAACCAAATCCACATCCTTGCTAGAGATATTTCTAACGTCATCATATAACTTAATGGATTCATATGTTGACACTTCTTTATCCTCCTTGTATTTATCAAATAGCTTATCCTTAGTCTTGAATTGAGAAGTAGAATCCTTGGGTGTCTCTGAGAAGGAATATTCCTTGATTTCAAAGGCTGGTCCATTGACTTTCATTTTCTTTTTCTTGCCTTTGGATTATGCTACCTGTACTATCTGGACTACCTCTTCAATCTTCTGTTTCTTTGGAGTTTTAGCAGTGTCTTCTTCTTCTGTATCCATAGCATCAGAGAAATATCTTTTATTAGCCCTCTCAAAGTGACTTGCTATAGGGGATATCCTTTCAGCTACTGTAACAATAATCAAAGGGTCTGGTTGTGTAGAACTGACATCCTTCATTGGAGAATTTGAATCTTGTTGCATATCCTCCTCACCATGTGTCTCCTGAAGATAATCCATCCAATTGACACTCTCGTCCAAGCCTGCAACTTCTTGATGCTCAAAGGGTTTATTTTTATTGACTTGTCTTCTTCTTTATATAACATGGTGAGGATAACAATCAATAGCTACAACAGTCTAAAACCTCATCTCCTTCAACAAATTCTCAACTACATGCAAAGCAGCTTTACTTTTTATCTCGGATGAATTTTTAAAATTAGTAAAGTGCTCATTCTCAACAATGAGCTTCTCCCTGATCAACTCTAAGGAAAATATCATGGGAGTTAAGAAAGATGGTAAAATATATGGTTGATGAACAAATCCATAAACTTTGATTAAAGTACCTTCCTCCATTAAAAACCAATCTCCAATTCTTCTTTCAGGCGAAAACTGTAGCATTTCCTTCATAAAGGAAACTCTTGTTGGAAAAACACCTTGTACACCTCATACATGATAATGTTCATATATTTTCCAAATTTTATGCTAATCTCAGATGTGAGAACCATCTCTGGGAACTATAGATTCTCATCATTAAAGAATAAGAACATTTTAACCAAATAGGACTAGAATCTAAAAAATCTAGAGTCATGAGGCCTGCATGCCGTGTGCATGCCCCTCTAATAGACTCAAGAGGGAGATGTATCAAACTCTGGAAACTTTCGTGATTAATTAGATCTGTCATTATATCGTTCGTTCAAGATGGAATTAGTTGTTTTCCATTGTTACATTGAATTTTGTTTTTCAAGTTTCTTTGAGTGCCCTGCAGCTTGAGTGCCTACATTAGATTAGTATCAAAGAAACTCGATCCTTAAAAGAAGAATATGGTCTAGAGCAGATGAGAGAAATTGTTGTAGGTTTATCCTATGTATTACAGAGAAAACTTCTTATGTCTTGGGGTGGATCACAAGAGACAGTATAACACTAGAAATCAATCCACTTCAAATATGCTAAAGATAAAAATGATTCTAACACTAAGGGATGGAAAGAATACCTTGTTTCGGATGTTCGCAGTAGATCCCCGTTGAGATTTCAACCACACTTGCACCTACATTCCATTCTCAACAACAACAAAATATACAAGCATGATAGATATTAAGTGTTAGCTACATCTACTCTAGCATATATCAATCCAATATATATACAATCACAACAACTACATCCATAGATAAAGAACATTCATAGTTACACAAATACAATGGACGAAAAATGAATATTTCTATTAATTATAAACATAGATATAAGTGACAAACTTTGTCGGCACCTTGTTGAAATGGAGAAACCAAGTCCTCCACCTGGGCCTCCACCACTTCAATCCTCCATCTCAATGGAAATCTCACAAGACAATGGAAAGCTTGGGAAGAGCATCAATGCTTGCTCAAAGGACAAAGGGATGGAGACTCAAGTATGTAAGTATGGGGCACAAATCCACTATAGTTTATTTTCTCTCATAAGTTCCCCTCCTCTAATGCATCCAAGTAGCTCAATATATAGCCCTTCAATAGAAAATGAAGGGTCGAGTTGAAGAGTTTCTAGGCATATGGAAGGCCAATAGTCAAGTTATTCGTGACTAAATGAGGAAAACTCCAAATATTTAATTTTTGGGCACATTTCCCAATGTACACGGGTCATAGTAGAGTAAGCTGCGTGTACATGCGGTCTATAAGCTAGTGACCCATGCATACCAATAAACAAGACTTTTAAGGGGATTTTATGGAGCATCAAGGGGTCCAATGAGTCTGCATAGGGACAAGGAAGGCTATAAAAACATGATCTACCAAGTGTGGTAAAATCAACTATAACATATCCCCCCTAATGTGTGAGGTCAGAGGGGTAACATGATGGTTGAAATACATTATACCAATCCCAAAATTGGAGTAATGAAGACCCAAGTGGAAGAACTAGCGACTCATCAGTACAATACAATGATAAATCACAGCATGTGACTGCAAATATGAAGTAAATAGTCCCCAAATACATAATAGTACAATGGCCATGAATAGACATATGTCACATGTGGTCATCGCCATGCACAATATAAAGTGAAAATATCTTCATATTGAATGACGACCTCTGATAGTACACTGGAATTTAGTAATGAGAACTGATATCTCATATATACTGGCACGAGCAAGGAGGTAGCACATATGGAATGCCACCAAGCTCAGAGTTCATCTACACAAACTACTATTGGTACATGTCCCATCATGTGAATAAAGGTGTCAAGGTTGAACATGATGGACCATCATCTGATTACCAGTCATTGGCGTATACCATTAACAGATCTAAGATATCCCATCGATAATGATAATGGGAATCAAGGTACAAAGTGCAATCAAACAAGTGTGAATAGATGTGTTGAGGTCGAACACTTTAAATAGTACATCGATCAGGGGAAATTGATGTATTCCCAAAAGTTTCGATGGTGAGAGTACCTGCCACTAATGAATGTAAGCCTCGAGACACTCAATGGACTCTACATCCATATTCCAGAATAAATGATCTGAAGTCGATGGAATGGAATCCGTTGGAAGGAGGGCATTAAGGCATACCCCATCAACCAACATGAGGAACACAAAAATGCTAGACAATTTGGAAGAACTTGATCGAACAAGATGTTCATGAACCAGTAAATGTATCAGGAATGGCTGACACGCAAAGACAAGATAACTGAGGAGTGGCTGACTCAGGCTAAAAACTTCCTTTGAACAAGAGCATATGATAGATGGTGACTCACAGGCAGCATAGACTCAACATTAAAACTGGGATAACTCTATGACACAGGAGGCATCGACATAGGCTCCATATGGCTGGAAGCATAACCAATCGGTGGAGAGACTCAAAGTAATGAGTATATCTCCTAAATTCATACTAATAACCCAACCAATGGATGGAATATAGAGTGCTCTGTTCAAAGGCGATACGACACGACAACTGCCAAAGAAATATCATTTCTCGTCCGGATTTTTATATTTTATTTTTTATTTTTTTGGTCTCTTTCATACTGGAAAGCTTGAAAAAGAATAAAATTGCTTATATTACAGAACTAGGAGGAAATGAGTGTCGTAGGAAAGCAAACTAGTTCCAAGTTGTGGAACATACCTATGCTCAATGCAAGGAAGTATATTCAGGATGAGGACACTCGGCGGGATGTCTCCTTCGGGTAAGGGTGATCAAGATGCAAAATATAAATGGGAGGCTTTTCTTGGCTAGGATTGAGGCAAGATTGGGCTATATGGATCAAAAGAGTGAAGCGAGGACTCGTCATAAACCTCAATACGACAAGTGGATGCATGAAAATGCAATTACAACTTGATATAAATAAGATTCCCTATGGGATATTACTAGAATAAATTTCAAGAAAGAATATGAGGTTCTTGCTCAAAGACATGGCGAGACTACAAGGGACTCCCGAGCATAAGGGAGGACTCTCAAAATGGGTACCAAATGGAAAAACGAGATCTATCTAGGGTACCCATGTGTAGGAAGGCTCTACCACTTACATAATGTTTCTTCTAATGGCAGTGTGAAGGTTCTGCACCATCATGAGGTGGGTTCATACCTATAGTTAAGGCGACATGGTCATAGAACGATGCATGATACATACGAAAAAGTGATCTTATCCTATATGTCAGTTTAAAAGTATAACTTTCATAGACACAAACAGGTCAAGAACTCAGCAAAAGTGCACTCAAAACAAGTCCCTACACCACAATATTAGGCCAAAACAGCTAAAAAAGGTTAATAAAAATATAAACTATAGGCTAAGTGGGTAAAAATTTCAAAAGAAATTTGATAAATAGTAAAAATTGACATTTTCACCATACCATTTTGTTTTTCACCACACATAGTGCATTTGGATCCATTTGTACCACTACTTTCAATCGTCGATTTCATGAGCTTTCGGAGCACCGAAATCATAAGCCGTTAGGACCAGGTAGAACCTCATATCATCCCTCATGTTTTCCATGTATTTATTTTAATTTTCCCTGGTGATGTTTTTAGTTTGAAGCAACCTAAAAATGGGTATCACGTTCCATGCAGGTCACAAGCCATCGGGTCGTGTATAGGGCCTGATGTACACGGGAAAATAATAGACAACCTGTGTACATACACAACTGTCACCAAGGAAAGTTGCATACAGGGCCGCATATACCCAAATAAAAGGCCAATTCTCATCAAAATCAATGTTTTTTCTTTCAGGATGGTTTTAGAGTGGAAAGAGAGTAAGTATGAAGATGTGGATAGGGAAATCCAAAGAGACATAAACACTCAACAAGCTCTAAAAATATGTGGATTATACAAGTTTTGGAAACTTGGGGGTTTGAGGGCCCAACCAAGGCTTCTACAAATGCTTGTTGACTATTGGGATGTAGACACTAAGGATTTTCAGCTAGATGGGATGCCCCTGAGACTAGAAGTGGAAGATATCTACTTCATTACCGAACTATCCCGTCGAGGTGAGGTAGTAAACTTATGGGCTCGTGGGGTGGGAGGAGGGCTCACCATTGAGGAGTATATAGTGGTTTACTGCCTTCGAGATACTGAGAAGATTAGAAGCCAGGTTCTTATGAACGCCATCCATATCCTTAGTCTCAAGGTTATAGTTATGGTACTAGATAGGATAGCAAGGTTGGAATCACTGCATCAGGACTCCGGGCCTATCATGTTCTATGCAGTAGAGTGTTTGAGACCTAAAGTATATGAGTGGAGCACATTGTTGTTGAACACTATGAAACAACATCTAACATACTGTAAGCTAGGAAGGCTAATGAACTTTGGTTTTCCAGCATACTTAGGACTTTCTTTTTCGAGCGGGTACTGGGCCTTAGCCCAAGAGTACAGGTTCCTCCACATAGTCTACAAGATCCATCCCAAATCTATTGGGCAGAGGTGATGTGGTGGTTAGGGGGAGGTAGGACACCCACTCCATTCATACCAAAATTCTACCATTGGTGGTAGCAACAAGTCGTGGTCGTGGTCGTGGATGACTATCCCTATGCAGGGATCGGCTTCCGCAGAGACCCAAACATGTCATTACCATCGGGTGCCGCATGCGGTGACATAGGTAACAATCCCAAATGTATTTTTGAATTATTTTATTTTTTTGTATTTTTGATATAATGGAATCAAAAACATGTTTTTTGTGGTATCACATACTGACATTGATCATGTATATGCAGATGTCGGTCCTAGATGGTCGGATGGTCACCCCCGACATCATTGGAGGGGACGAGGAAATGACATACTAGGTGCATATGCAAAGCGTACACTCCATAAAAATACATACCAACTTCGTCAAGATGGCACATAGGGTACCCATGGTGTATATCGAAGACTTGCCAGAGGATATGCAAAGACATGTAGTAGGAGTACCCCTTTCGTGGGTTAGGCTATTTCGACAGTTGGAAAATGCAGTTGTTTTTAATCATGACCATCACCCTGGTCCATAGGCATAGAGGCCTAGATAGAATTTTTTTATCGATTGTATAGTGTTTTGGTGGCTTAAAGCCCCAATTTTGTATCATGATATTTTGTACTGTGACACCATTTTGAAATATATTTTGGAAATGAAAAACTTATAGAGATCGGCTTGATATATTTACATGTGTGTTTAAATGTGAATGAAGTGTGTATGCTTCGTTATTGATGTAACAAATGCTAGTCTAAAACGTAATTTGCATAATAATTGACAACATGATTATACATTCTAGGAATATGAATATACTAATATTACCCGTAAGAACCTTCACAATAAAGTGGAATCCCTAATATGGTACACACCATTTAACTACGATACAACCAGCTACGAGTCAAGATTTACTTCAAGAGATCGAATACCATTAGAAATTGCCTCATGTAGTAGCTCAATCATGGCACTATATTTTTCAACATTGTTGGATGATGGTTGAATATATACACCTCCTGAAGACACTACATTACCCTCAAACGTATAAATAACCCAAGCAGCTGAAGCTGAGTTCTGGGTATGGTGGTTGGCACCATCAACCTATCCTAGGTATACCGAAGATTCCGTCGACATCTGTCACAACAAGGGGAAGCATGTCAATAAACTGAATCACTACAAGAGAGTTAAAAGTAAACTATGCAACTGTACAATAATATACAAAATGTTAGCCTCATCTGAAAATTATACATAGTATTTTTTAAGATAAATCCCATTTCCAGGCTCCTCCAAGGCTGTCCATTCATAATATTCAAACTCATAGGCGCCCTTCTCCAAGACATGTTTTACTATGTAAGGCCCATTCCACAAGGGATTAAAATTACCCACCCGTAATGGTTTGCTGGCTTGTTCGTACAAGAGGACCAAGTCACCTTCATTAAATCTACGGGGACGGACATACTTATCATGCTGATCCTTTTTACAATGCTTATTAATCTCAAGATCCATTATGGCATCCCGACGCTGCTCATCAATATTCTCTAAGTGGACCAAGCATTCTTCCAACTCAGTACTAACTGATATGGAGAGAAACTAGTGGAAACCTTAATGGCGGTTCGGTAATCCCACAAAGGAAGGTAAAGCATAATGTGCTAATTGGTCTTAATTTGTGCAACAGTTCTTTGCATAATGGATTTAAGGGACTTGTTCATAGCTTCAACCTATCCATTCGCTTGAGTATAATAACAAGAGTAGTACTCTTGCTTATACCCTAGTTTGGAAGATAATTTTTCCATCATCTTATTTTGAAAGTGCCTACCATGGTCAGTGACAAGCTCTCTCAGAATACCAAACCGAGTGATGATATGATTGAACAAAAAATGAGCGGATGTCTCACCATCGGATTTAACAGTAGGAATATCTTTTGCCTATTTCGTGAAATAATATACGACCACTATGATGTGATGGTTCCCCCCAACCGAGGTTGTGTTTCAATCCATAAAGTCTACCCCCCACTTGATGAAGGGACCGACAGTGATAATAGGTTGGAATGGGGCGGGATGTGAGCGTATGTTCCATACAAACACCTGGCAAGGGTGGCACCACCTGAAAGTATTAACACAATCTTTGAAGATCAACAGCCAGTAATAACTTGCACTCAGGATTTTTTGGGTTGTAGAAATCCTAGATAAATTACCACCACACGCCCCACTGTAGCAATCATTCAGCACAGTCTCATCCTCATCATGAGTTAAATGACACAAAATGGAATCCACCCCACGACGATACAATGTGTCGCAGATAATAAGGTAGTTTTCAGCGTTATGTTGTAAACGTCGAGGCTCATCCCATGAGAGGTGAGAAGGAACCTTCAAAGTCTGTAAATATATGATGATGTCACCATACTGAGGATCTACGGTCGAAATAAGAAAGATATGTTCATCCAAACTAGAGAGATATGACATGATATCAACAAAACTAACGTTTTCTTTGATTTTACCGAAACAAAATCGAGATCGAATTCTTGCAAAATGACACTACATTTATTATACTTTCCCTTATTATTTGTCTTGTTAAAACAAACTAAAATGGATTGATGTGAGCCACAACTATATTTAGGCAAAGCAAGATATAATGGCTCAACCACTGAACCACATGAACGATCACAAGGGCTAGCTTCTGGATGTGACTATATCGAAGTTTAGCGTCAATAATACTATGGCTAAGATAGTAGACAACATGCTCTTGGAGCTCATCGTCCTCTTGAACCAAAACCATCCCAATCGTCTCTTGAGACGTGACCACATATAATAAGAAATCACGACTATAGTAACATGTACTAAGCATGAGGGTCGATGCTAAGGATTTCTTCAGTGCATTGAAGGACTTTGGGGCTCACTCATTCCATATGAATGGGGTGTCCTTCAAAAGGCGCATAAAACCCTTGGTCAAATTGGAAAAATTGGAAACAAATATCCGTAAGAAGTTAGCCATCCCCTGGAGACTTTGAAGGTGCCAAATCGTGCGTAGGGGAGACAACCAAAGTATTGCCTCAACCTTTAGAGGATCGACCCTAATCCCCTCCTTAGAAACGATAAAACCTAATAATTGACCCACTTTCACACAAACTATGCACTTCTGAAGATTCAACTGGATTTGATAACGGCGACATCTTTCGAAAACCAAGCGCAAATAGTTTGGATGATCCACTCTCAAATGAGAGTGAGCAGCTAAATCATGTAGATAAACTTCAATGATCTGCTTAAGGTCGTAAAAATCAAAGGTCATTGCCCGTTGAAATGTAGCTCTGGCATTTTTAAGGCTGAAAGGCATTTTCTGGTATGCAAATGTACCCCAAGGACAAATGAATGTGGTCTTATGTTGATCCTCAGGCTTAATTTAGATTTGGTTATACCCTAAAAATTTGTCCATGAACGAGAACACTTTGCTTCCGGTACACTCATCCAAAATCTGATCTATGAATGGTGTGGGGAAATTATATTTTGGACAGGCCTTGTTCAGGTCTCGAAAGTCAGTGCACACACGGATAGTTCCTTTCTTCTTATCAATCAGAATGAGGTTGAATACCAATTATTACCCCTTCAGTTAAGGGAATCGAATAGATAAAGCCAACTTTTAGTAGCTTCTCTATCTCAGCCTTAATGGCGGGCGCCTTACGAGGGTTCATCGCACGTAAACATTGTTGAGCAGGTATAGCATTAGGATAAGTTTTGATCTCATGCTCAATAATACGAGGGTCTATTCCTAGCATCTCATCATACGTCCAAGCGAAAACATTAAATAATTCTTTAAAAAGATCAGTGCATGCCTTAATTTCATCAGGAGAACAATCTTCCCCAATGTAAACATTTTCTATCTTGCCAAGAATATGAGAAATGTTGATAGGGATTGTAGGTTACAAGTTCTCCATGTTCCCTTCAGCATATACACCATGAGTGCCTAATGGGACCACGGTACAACCAATTTTCTCACTAAGGGTATATCTAAAGTCATCACGCTCGATCTCTTTGAGCTCTGGGAGGAAGTAAGAGTGATGGTGCAAATCATCCCAAGGTTGTTATGGACCATTCATGACCTCAAGAATCACTTCATCTAAAGGAAAAACATCATCGAGGCAGTCATGTGAGCATGATAATGCAATCGCCTAGGAAAGCAGTGCAAAGAGATCCTCCTCCGCCGTCTCTGAAGAGGAAGGACCCGGGTCTACAACGGGATCAAGAACAACTTGATAAGCAACCTCAGCTGCAGACAACGATGTTTCCATATTGGTAGGTATAGGATCTTCATCTGAAGTGCTCGGATAAGGAATAATTCAAGGATCCTTCAAATACATAGTGCAAAATGGGATCGAAATCAACAACGATAAATCGCTACCAAGAGTGGAACTAATTGTTAAGATTGATGCTACAATATTAAAAGATTCCATCAATTATGGATACATTCAAACACCAACATTCTCAATTTTTGGCTGAGAATTGTCAATAGTCGAGATGGTGGATATCGACAATGCAACATAACTAGAACTATCAAATGACATCTGGTCAATCATGACAATCCGATCGTGAAAAGGGAAGCAAATTACATGGAAAATAGAAGACATGATCTCTTTCATAGCATAGATCCAATTCCAACCTAGGAAAAGGTTGTAGTCAAGGGGTGAATCAACTACCTAAACCTTGATTGACATAGTCTTCCCTCCCAACTCAACTTGGAGAGAGGGAATAATGCCATGTGGTTGAAACGAAGGTCCATCGAAAGCAGTCAACATGGTCGTGTATTTGAACAATGCGGGTGAGCCAAGGCCCTTCCAATAAGAGAGAGACATCATAGAGGCTACAACACCCTCATCAAGTACTATTTGTTTGATCGTGTTATTCATACACTCCACATGGACTAAGAAAGCCACGTGATAAGGAAATAAAGGCTAGACCTCGTGAGTATCAAATATAACTGTAGTGGAAGGGTTATAATCCGCCATCCCAAGGGTAGATTATAGAGCCCTCCTCTACGCAGGACAAGTTTGAAGGACTTCAATAGACAGCAATGCACAAGGATTCTGACCCAATTCCTTGACAATAGAATAATATTGGGCGGCTTGAGCATTAGGGTTGTGGCTCGAGCGCTTTAAGACTCTCTTAGGTATGTGAGGATATCTTTAGGCTTCTCAATATGCAAATATTTTTCAGGAGGTGTAGGCTATTTACCCAAGTTGTGTTGAAATGAACTGTAATATTTTTTTATGGGTCACAACATTAGTGGGAGACATCATGTTGATGCAACCATGGTCACCTTCCGCATTTGGCAGGTTTTACGCCCACCAGAAGTGTTTCCGGCATCCATGCTCCTCGAAGCCGTATTTTGGTTATGAGGTAAAGGATCAATCAACACAATTGGGCTTTGTGCGATGAACTTCGAGGCCTCATCAATATGGGTGTACAAGTATGTGAGATGGTTTCCCCCACAAATCTTGCAAGGGAATTTAGCGTTCTATTTAGGCTTCTTGTCCCCGCCTGCATCATTTCCGTTCTTGTCATCATTAGAGTTCTCCTTCTTATTCCCACACCTTCTATGGTTTCTTCCCTTCTTTTTATTTCTTTTGGGCTTATGGTTACCCTTCTGGTTCGACGAATGTACTAAGAGCACATCTATCGATTGGGTGGGGTTAGACAAAGTCGTAGATTTTCCAGTCGCATCCTGATTAATAGAAAATTTTCACATTTGATTCGTAACCTAATCTACGACCTTAGTACTCACGGATCCAACACCATTGGCATGTGGTCCAAGTTTGAACTTAGGTTCAAAGTTTGATCATGGTGCATTAGGGATAATCTCATAAAGGATCCCAGACTGAGCATAAATCAAATCTATCTACTGAGATCAGAAGATATCCTGCTCCTCATTCATAACTTCGGATGTCGAAACATCTTTCATGATATAGGGAAATAAATATTTGAGGAATCATTCCGACAAAAACTTAGGTGGAATGTTGGCCTTAATCAACCTCTTTCGTCTATGCCACTCTTGAATATGGTCAGAAATATGCATGGATTTATCCTGTCAAAATGTCAACAAGAGCTCTATAACAACATCATACCGTACTGGTAGTTGAAATTGGTTCAAAAAGGTCATGGCTAGGTCGTTAAACATCTGATATGTGCCCCTAAGGAAACTCTATATACCATTTCATGGCAGGTCCCATGAGGCTGCGTTGAAACAATCGTAAGCAAACATAATCATGGTTCAAATAATTCAAAGAGCACCACAAGTGGAAAGTAGTCACATGTTGTCCAGGGTCCTCACCACTCTTACCTTGAAACTTCGGAATGTCTGAAGGAATTTTGGCAAGGACAACCAACCACATCAGATCCTGAGACATCATATCATTGGTAAACTTTGAAAGGTCAAGAAATTTCAAGATAGCTAAGAAATGGAGCCTAGGTTGTGCCATCTGGTTCCATGCTCCCTGACAAGATTGATTCATATAGGGTTTATTAGAGTAAATACAATGGCCTTAGCCATTCAGATAATAACCCCCTCCTGCATGACCCATAAAAGGATGGAGGGGAATATTATAATTTGGTATACATTGGGACTAGGGTGTTACATAGCCATAATTGTAGGATTGATAAATGGGTTGACCCCCTGATACATAAGGAGGGGCATAACCTCCATACATAACAGTACCGACTAATGAGGGAACAACATAGCTAGAGGAAGCACTCTATCCTGAAGGACCGCACAGGACATGGGGAGGATGTGTCATGAGAAAGGAATTTGACAGAACATGTGCGGTAAATGATGGAGCATAGGATAGAATGTAAGTTGTACCTCCAACACTTTCATTTCTAGGGTCATCTCCATGGAAGTGAACATTAGTGTTATACCCGGATGAGGGGTATGAAAATTCTCCCACAAAAGGAGCGAAAGGTGCAATATGACCACTACCAAATCAGCATGGAAAGGGATGGTAGTGCCCCTAGGAACAACACCATGATCTATACAAGGATCAACGATAGACGTGGGAAAAGTATCAGTAAGGTCTGGCATGCTAAATATAAAGGGACATGTGCTAGAGGGAACAAGGTGAGTCTCACCACTCGACCATCCCGAGGAAGACCTCTGATAAGTAGATGCAAAGTCCGAAAGTTGGGGTCATGAAGTGTACAAATTATTAGTCCCATGAGGGTCGGTGTCAATCAGAGTCCTAGGTCTCGTGATGGTCACATTCCCCATTCCAAAGGATGGAGAAGGAGGGATCTCTGCATTCTCAAATGTAGTACTCATGACGAGAACGGTGTGTGAATCACAGTGTGTCAAAGTTTTCCTAGAATTTCTAGTCCTCTTTCGAGGAGAAGGAGGAGATCCACAAGGTGAAATCCTTGCCGAACGTTGACATCGACGAAGTGTCAAAACTCGATCCACGATGAATCCACAAAAATAACCGGACTCAACTAATTACAAACCCTAGAGAAATCTAGCGCACAAAGAGCACACCCCTAATAAAATCTAAGGTAGATGCAAACAAGCCAAGCGGGAGGATAAGTGAGCTCTCAAATGCAACATGTATTTCTTGCCTAGGAGAAGCTTGAGACTCCCATACACTACAAGCGGAGGTGTGTAACCAATTATAGTGGCCCTCAGCTTCAACGCATAAAGTGATTGTGATTTTCAACCCCTACCTAGACAGGACACTCATAAAATAACCTCTGAAAGTACCCCCTATGATACCTAGGTATGGAAACTAAGGTCACCCAATATAACCAATGCTCAGGAAGATAGTCATTGGCAAGATCTACCGTATGGGAAGGGTAACAAAGCTTGAATCTCAAAAGCACCAAAGGTACCTCAAAATTCCCCAAATACGAATAAGATCCTGGAAATATATACGACACTACATAGAGAGTGTCAAGGGGCTATCCCCACCACAAAGGTGTATGTTGCCTCATGCTTAACTATTGTGTAAGAGGAGCCTCCTGAGAACACTAATTATATCAAGGATTTCTCTTCTCACCTGGACAGACACCTAATTGTTTTTTTTTGTAGTCTTGGAAAAATTTACTCATGACACCCTATTCCAAGACTCTACGACACCCTAATCCATTTTAAGTTAAGCATCAATTTAAGGGTTATGATTACTCAAGGGTAATGACTATGCAACTAGTGATGTTATGATTCAGCAGTGAAATAAATATGCACACCTAACAAACGATGCCAAGTGAAATTTGTCTTGAATATGAAAAAGGGGTATGCCACTACATGAGATGCATAATTTTTTCTTCAAATACCAATGCAACCATTCCTATATGAAAACATGAACCTTATTTCATCTAAGAAAACATAATGCAAGTACTCTTCCCATGCGAATGCATCATGCACAAACATGCCAAAAATAAAAATATTTTTGTGTTTTAATAAAATGAATGATATGAAAATGCAATAAAAAGACTCTATAACTCTCAGACCCTACAACAAGTATCATACACAAGGCAAGCAAGACACTGAGACAAAAATTTCTAATGCACTAATATCAAAACAAAATGGGAGAATAATGACAAGAACAACTTTTAACTAAAAGTGAAGAAACATATGTCTCTAGTTAGTACAGGAGCAGTAAACAAACATCACAGACACCCAAGAAGACTCATCAACACTCATAACCCACCTAGCATCCCTCAAACATCAAGATCTCATTCACCAAGAGGGATATACGTGATTGTTCATAGAAAACCCACGTGTATATGCGACTGTAAGTGCTAAATCCCGCATGTATACGTGATTGTAAGTGCTACATCCCGCGTGTATATGCGATTGCTACCTCTATGACCTATGTAGAACAAGAGAAAGGTGGTAAAAGGATAGGATAAGGCTCAAATCACTTCAAAAGAATACCAATGGGCTAACATACTCTCGAATATGACACAGAAACACATAGAAGCAGAGAGAAAATCAAGCACAACGTGCACCCAAACCCCAATAAAAAGGAAAGTCCCTAGTATGGTCGCTAATTCTGTTACGGAGAAAACTTCCTATGGCTTGGGGTGGACCACAACAGACAGTATGACACCAGAAATAAATCCACTTCAAATATGCTAAAGAGAAAAACAAGTCTAACACTAAGGGATGGAAAGCATACCTTGTTCCAGATGTTCGTAGTAGATCCTCGTTGAGCTTTCAACCACACTTGCACCTACATTCCATTCTCAACAACAACGAAATATAAAAGCATGATAGATATTAAGCGTTAGAACCTACTCTAGCATATATCAATCCAATACACACACACACAATCAAAGCAATTACATCCATGCATAAAGAACATTCATAGTTACACAAATACAATGGATGAGAAATGGATATTTCTATTAATTATAAACAGAGATATAAGTGACAAACTCCGTCGGCACCTCGTTGAAACGAAGAAACTGAAGCCTCCACCTGGGACTCCACCACTTTAATCCTCCACAAGACTTTTTTAATGGATTTTCTGGAGCATCAAAGTTTATAATGAGCAAAGAGGGTCCAAGGAGTCTGGATATGGATAGGGAAAGCCATAAAAACATGATCTACCAAGTGTGGTAAAATCAATTATAACACTATGAGTTTGTGTTAATCTCTTAAAGGGGATGAAGAACAACAATAGAATGTTGATACGTGGTAAATAGATCGACCACTTAGGAAGGGATAGGGGAATATAGTTGTATTGGTTAGTTGCAACTTAAAATATGGTTTTTTATCATGATGTGAGAGAGAGGATAGCCAAGCTAGAAGAAAGAATAAAGAAAAGGCAGAGACTAAAGCTAACAAAAGACCAACAAAAGGAGTTGCAAGGATTAGAGTATGAATTGGAGGAGTTGTGATGGTTGTCTGAGGAGTGTAAGGCATGCAATAACAAGAAAACAAAGAATAAGAAATCTACAACAAAGACAATGAAGAGTTTCGAGAAGGTGAAAAAGAATGGTGAGGATTGTTGAATTTGGTTGAACTTTGGTCTTTAACATTTAGTTGCGGAATTATTGATTAATGGAAATCAATTGAACAATCATACACATAATCATTCCACATAACATAACATGTACCCTAGGGAAAGCTCTCAAAACAATGAGGGAGGAAAACCCTAGCAAATATTCATAGCACAATGATAGATAGTAGAGAATTTCTTTTACAATATTCGACACCCCAGGTGTAAGATAAGAGAGCAAGCACCCCAGGTGTAACCACTAATCAATATAGAAGAGAACTTTGCAATGTCTCTTTACATCAACTATCATTGGTGCTTTTATAAGAGAGAAGTACCAAGCACTTGAGGTGCTATCACTGAGCAAGACTGATAGAATATTCTAGATGTATTCCATGCATACAATCAATTCGCCACTTCTGCACACATGCACACACTTACTTTCAATTCACACTTTACTTTGATATTATAAAAGTCATGCATGATGACTACACATTACATCTCAATCATCCCTTAATAAATTTGTGTACTTGACATCAGGATGAACTCACCTTCTAACTCGATTCTAGACCACTTAGATAGGATGTTAACTCAACTGTCATCATGCAAGTGTCGTATTTTAGTTTAACTAAAGTGTCGTCATGAAAAACACTTTTAGTTAACTGGTTATTCTTTATTAACACTTAGTTATTTCTCTTAACTGAAATCATGCTTGATTGAATCACTGAAGTGATTAATTCAAATTCTCCTTAATTAACCGAAGTATTCCTTGTTAATATCACTTGGAGTTAATCAATCGAGTTCTCCTTAATTAAATGAAGTCGTTATTCATGTGCAATTCAAATTTATCTATTCTTAAAGCATGCTTATCTTTATCTTGTGTCTTATCTGCATCGTCCACATGTGCCAACTTTAATTTATATATCATATCAATTTGTACTAAGAATATCTGTCCAATGATGTGATCATATTTTATTGCTATCATTCCAAGTGGTCATATGCTAAAGTAATTCACTCTAGAGGTGGCTAGTCTCTATAGGAGACTTAATAGCTTATCCATCTCGAGTGACCATGGTTAGTAATACATCACACACCATTCATTCTTCAACATGCAAAGCATTACCTCTACACATGAGGATCTAACTTGACACACAAGTCTATAGTCTTGTCTAACAACACTGTACAACATCATCACTTTAACAATATATCAAATCATTCTCCTCAACACATGAGGATTAACCTTTACACACAAGGCTTACTCATTCTTGATTCCAACTCAAGAATCTACTCCAGGTTTCCTGAGTCCAATTTAGGATCCCTAAGGCACTACCTCAACACATGAGGCCCAATCCTAGCGCACAAGGTTGGCTTAGAGAATGGCTCACGATGTTGCAACTTTAACACTCTCTCTAAGAGAGGGAGGCATTCTCTACCATTCCAAGCTTGTATTATAAGTACCTATACTTGGTCGCGGACAAAGGATTAGTCAACATATATGCAATTTGCTTATTAGTAGAAATGTACTGAAGTCTTATGGCACTTCTCTATACCATTTCTCTAAAGTAGTGATACTTCATCTCAATGTGTTTCAACTTGTCATGAAACACATGGTTTTTGGAGAGATTAATGCAGCTCTAATTATTAGAGTGAATGACCGTAGTCTCAAGCTTCTCCCCGAACAACCCAGCTAGTAGCTTCCTGAGCTACACAACTTCTCGACAGTCAGTACTAGCCACGATAAACTCTACTTCTGTAGTAATCTAGGCTACGAAGCCCTGCTTCCTGCTGGACCAAGATATCATAGTTGAACCCAAGATAAAACAAAATCCAGATGTACTCTTTTGGTCCATAATGCTACCACCCCAATCAGTTTTGGCATAACCAAGTAGCATCACTCCTCCACCGGAGGCATATCTAATTCCATAAGAAATAGTACCTTGAAGGTATATAAGCACATGATTAGCAACAACCCAATGTTTGTGTCTAGGATCAGACATAAACTGACTCAAGATACTTACAACATAACATATGTCAGGTCTCGAATGTATCAAGTACATCTAGGACCTAATGAGTTGTCTATACATAGTAGGATCCACTAGATCCGATCCATAATTTTACTCATGTAGTTTCTTCAAATTAGAAACCATTAGTTTAGTCATGGATTTTCAATCCATCATACCAAACCTATGTAACACAGCAATTGCATGTTTTCCTTACAAAACAAAGATCTCATATTTCCTATTCCAAACTTCAAGACCAAGAAGGTAGTGCATAAAACCCAAGTCTTTCATTTCGAACTTAGAAGTGAGATCCCTCTTGCACCAAGCAATTGGATGTTCCTCTCCAGTAAGGAACAAGTTGTTAGAATTTGAATGTCATTTAGATCTTCAGGTAGAGAGTTATGATATGATGTTGCAGCAATTTAATGGAAAATGAAAATACAAATCCAACAAGACAAACCACACAGGAAATGGACAAGTATTGCTCAGGAATTTACACTATATTCATCATTTTAATATCCGATGTACAATAGATTACAAATAGGTAGAATTCGAATGCATGAGTAATGAATTCAAATCCTCCAAGTGGATAAGACTGTATCTAACTAAATCTCTAACCCCAAGTCTCCCAATCAATATCGAAGTCCAAATAGACAACTCCCTGATGACCAATAACTTCAACATGCAGTAACAACTAGTTAACTCAGTGCAATTGAGAGTGAGGTAGGTATGAAAAGTGCTCTTCCCCATGCAACCATGCATTATCCATGCATTAGTAGCGCTAGCCTAACTTATTGTGAAGTAACTGAGGGATAAATAAGACTAACTAGTGCTAACACCAACCAACTGAAGTAGGTTGGTGTTTGGACTCCCAGTGGCTCCTAAAATGTAGGGATTGGTCTAGGAGGCGCCCTAACTGATGCATGCACATGCATTAAGTGGCAGTTAACCTCTAGTAGTGTTCCCCACACCTCAATGACTGGTACATGTGTCCCAATTGGTCCAAGTGGACCCAATTGCACTAGTGGACCCATTTAATTAATTTAAGGTTCCTAAGTTAGGAAATAATTAATCTAATAGACATTTGACCAAGGGAGGATTAATAATCCTAACACAAGTCATCAACATAGAGAACCAAGATCAGAGGTTGTCTCTTCATAATCTTGAAATACAGGTTAGGATCAGATACGCTCTTGGAGAAGCCCAATCTCTGAAGATAATTGTCAATCCTTCAATACCAAGCCCTCAGGGCTTCCTTAAGACCATACAAGGATTTATTCAGTTTGCATGCATGGGACTTCTTCCCATGAACTACAATCCCCTCAATTTGTCATATGTATACCCCTTCCTCAACCTCGCCATTGAGAAAGGAAATCTTCACATCCATATAGTGAAGCTTCAATCCAAGAACTGAATCAACTAAAATCATAGCTCTAATGGTGGTGTACTTGGCCACAAGAGAAAATGTTTCATGATAGTTTATGCCTTCTTTCTATGAGAAACCACGGGCAACAAATATAGCTTTATACTTTTCAATATTGCCATCGAAAACATGTTTGATTTTATAAAGCCACTTGTAAGTTACTATGGACTTCCCTTCAAGTTTAGGAACCATTTCCAAAACATAATTCTTCATAATAAATTTGTATTCCTCTAGTATGACATCTTTCTATACTTGTTTCTTAGAAGCTTCTTCATAGGTGAAAGGTTCTGAATCACCGACGTGACTCATCTATGCATCATATCCTGAATATCTTTCAAGTCTCATCCGCTCTCTAGATGTGCCTAATGGTGCTCCATGCTTCTCTGCCTCTTGTAGAATGTCTTGTCACCATACACATCTCCTCTTATAAGGAGGTTCATCAAGAGATTTTTTAACCAGTTCTATTGGTTCTTCAAGGGATAGTGAATCTGAGGACTCTTATGGGTTCTCCCTCTCAGCATCTAAAAGAGGAGAAACAGTATCTAGATCCTCCATCACGGTGTTAAATTCTATGAAGCATAGGATCATCAGCCTGCATGAATTCAAATGAGAAGAGAATGTTGTAGAAGAGAGAGAATAATTTAGCATATACTATTCAATTAATCATGACAAAATTGCACACACTTGGAGACAAAATTAGAATAATATGATTATATTCATGAATCAGTAAATAATATGGAATACACTGGTTGTACATATAGGAGAATTCGAATTAAAGATAGGATTCGAATCTACCGACTCAGACTGACTCAAGAGCTAACTCAGTGTGAGAAAATCACCATTGGAGCTCACTAATGCAACTCTAGATAATTAAGTTAGTATACAATCAGTTAATTGACGAGGGTAGGTGAGAAAAGGTGCCCACACTCCCTTCAACCATGCAAACGGGCACTAGGATAACTGATAGTAACTGGAGCATAATTGAATATAATTGCCTACCAACCAAGGTCCACTGAAGGAGATTGTTGGTGGCACTCATAGTGGGTTCCTAAATTATAAGGATTGGTCACTAGGGCTCCTAAAATAATGCAATCAGGTGCAGTAAGTAGTAGACGTCCCCTATGTGAGTCCCCCATGCACTAGTGGAGTGATGAAGACATCCTAAGCTAAGAAAATAGACAATTAGACTATGTGGTCAAAGGGAGGATTAATAATAATCCCAACACATGGGAGTCTCATGATCCTCCTTGTTTGAATCACACTAAAGTTCTTTAGAGCACTTGAAGGCAACCTTTTCATGAAAGGTCACATCTCTGTTGACTTCACGGTGTCTTTGTACTGGTACATAGATTATGTAGGATTTGATATAACCAACAAAAGTCCCTTTCTTTATGGATGGCTCCATCTTTGTCCTCTTCTCTTTCAGCACATGAATGAATACACGACAAGCGAAAATATTCAGGTGTCAAAGATCTGGGTTTTCACTAACAAAAACTTCTTTAGGAGTCTTCTCTCCCATAATAGCATGAGGACTTCTGTTCTGGATATAAACAATAGTGCTGGAAGCTTCTTCCCATAAGGAGGTAGGCAAATATTGATCATACATAATAGCTTTTGCAACCTCACATATTGATCTAATCTTCCTTTCGACAATCCCATTATCCATTGTAGGCCATAACATGTGGTCTTTCCTACAAGTCAAATTCAATCAAATGGTTAGCAACCTTGCATAACCCAATCATTTCAATGCAATGACAAATAGTTCACACAATTATGCAAACATTTCAGCCAATGCTTCAACATAACCTCCATTCATATCTCATGGAATGTTATGAAACACTATATACTACTCACTCAATCATGTTAAAGTTATAACATCACGAGTCATTCTCCAAGCCAATCTTGTGTGTCAAGATTGGGCCTCATGTGTTGAGGTAGGGAGCCTGAGTTGGACTCAAGAACTTGGAGTAAAATTCTTGGGTTGGACTCAAGAATGACCAAGCCTAATGTGTAAAGGTTAATCCTCGTGTGTTGAGGTGAATGTTTTGATGTGTCAATGTTATGATGTTGTGCAGTCTTGTTGGACAAGGCTAAGGACTTGTGTGTCAAGTTGGATCCTCATGTGTAGAGGTGATGCTTTGCATGTCAAATAATTAATGTTGTGTGATGTATTACTAACCATGGTCACTCAAGATGGATAAGCTATTAAGTCTCCTATAGAGATTGGGCACCTCTAGAGCGAATTACTTTATCATATGACCACTTGGAATGATAGTAATATAATATGATCATGACATTGGACAAATCTTCTTAGTATAATTCAATATGATAGATAAATTAAATTTAGAACATATGGACCATGCAAATAAATAAGAGTAAGGATAAGTTGCATAGAGAACATAGAGAAGTCGAATTGTTCATGAGAATGACTTTAGTTGATTAAGGAGAACTCATTTAGTTAAACTCAAGTGATATTAACAACGAGTACTTAAGTTAATTAAGTAGAAATCACAGTGGTCACTTTAGTAAATTAATCAACATGATTTCAATTAAGAAATGTTAACTAAAGTGTTAATAAAAAAGAACCAGTTAATTAAAGTGTTTTGCATGACGACACTTTAGTTAAACTAAAATACAACACTTAAATTATAACACTTGAGTTACGATACTTGCATGACAACACTTGAGTTACGATACTTGCATGACAACACTTGAGTTAGCATCCTAACTAAGTGGTCTTGCAGTCAATTAGAAGGCGAGTTCATCATGAAGTCGGTAGAGCATGAATATAATGTCAAAGATGAAAGGAATTAGGTATTGTGTTATGCAGTATTGAAGAAACCAAAGAGAAAAGATATTCTCCTAAGAATGCATTCGTTATATTCTGCATGAGAGCCTAATTCCCCATGCAGTGATTCGCTACATCTTGCATGAGATTGAATTTGGCAAGTTATTAATGTGTTGGACACATTGCAAAGTTTATTTGGTTGATCTCTCTTCTTTATTGTTCAATGATAACACATGGGGTGTTTGAATTCTCTATTATCTTGCACCTGGGGTGCTGAAATCAATCTGCAATTGTAAAATACATTCTCTGATATCTATCATTATTATAATGAGAAGATTTGTTGGGGTTTTTCATCCTCATTGTTTTGAGGGTTTTCCCCAGGGTACATCTCGTGTTATCTGTGAATGATTATGTATATGGATGGTTCATTGAATTACACTTAAATATGAAAATATCAAATCTCAACAAATCATAATATGTACTACATAAACTTATTGTTCGTCATTAAAATAAAACTATAATATATGCTCATCATGATACACTACAACATACTTCCTGATTCTAGGAATACAAATATGCATACAACTCTAATGAAGAATATACTAAAAACAAGAGCAATTGATATTACAAATACTCATCTTTTATTGTTTTGTGGGCTTCCTCTTGATCTTTGCCTCCGTGCAGAGATTCTTGGAGTCCTTATATCTTTATCTTCTTTCTCGACAGAAGCTCATTGCAATCTAGATATTCATACATAACCAATGATATTCTCCTCATCTAGATATCATGCAATCATTGGTGCACTAAAAGGAAATTCTCTTTTCGACGGTCATCATCTTCTACAATACTTGACTTCTTTGGTGAAGTCTCTTCATCAACATCATCGGTAGACGCATGCTACTTTCCTATTCTTTTCTTCCAGCATTTTGAAGCAAAGTGACCCTTCTTATTGCAATTGAAGTGTTTGATCTTCGACTTATTAAAGTCCTTATTGTATACTTTTTCCTTTTGATGAGAAACTTCTTCTGAGAGAAATATTTGTTTCCTTTCTTCATCCTTATCGTAAGAGCAAGCTTCTCTTCTTTGGAGGAAGTAGTCTTTCTTTGGATTCAACCTTCTTCTTAAAGGAAATCATGGCATACTTTCTCAAAGTTAGGTTGCACCTCTCAACCATTAGCATCGGCCAAGGATGTCTCCCATGAGGATGGGAGACCATCAATAGTAGTTTGAATGAGATCATCATCATTGACCGTCACTCCATTTCTCATGAATTTATCTTTTATTGGAGATATCTTTGTAAAGAATAAAGTAATTGTCTCATCCTTTTCTGCATGGGAGACCATCAATAGTAGTTTGAATGAGATCATCATCATTGACCGTCACTCCATTTCTCATGAATTTATCTTTTATTGGAGATATCTTTGTAAAGAATAAAGTAATTGTCTCATCCTTTTCTGTCTTCAGATTTCAAAGCTTGTTCTTTAATGCCCTGTTTTTACTAGGATCCTTCTTCTCATAGAGATTTGTCAAAGTATCAAAGCATTCCTTTGCGGTATTCAATGGAGTAATCCGGCATCAAATTTTCCTTCACCAAATCATAGATGATCCTCTTAGCTTTGGCTTGGTTCTTCTTGAAAGTAGTGTGCCCAACATTAGTAGTAGACTCTTCAACAACATTGGATACGTATCCATCAAGATCATGCTCTTCCAAGATATTGAGAATCTTGGCCTTCCAAGTGTTGAAGTTTGAATTTCCTTCAAGACGGTATTTTGACCTTCCTGAGATTGAGGCCATTGTTCTTCAAGTACGTTGCTCAACTTCTACTACTCGGGATCAATGTAGGATCGAGCTTGCATGCAAAACTTAGTTCCTTCATGCCTTGAGCTTTGATACCATGCCAAATTTCGTTGAACTTTGATCTTTAATATTTATTTGTAGAATTATTGATTACTTGAAATCAATTGAACAATCACACACATAATCATTCACACATAACACAACATGTACCCTGGGGGAAAACCCTCAAAAAAATGAGGGAGAAAAACCTCGTCAAATATTCATAGCAAAATGATAGATAATAGATCATTCCTTTTACAATATTCGACACCCCAAGTGCAAGATAATAGAGCAAACACCCCATGTGTAATCACTAAGCAATAAAGAAGAGAACTCTGCAATGTGTCTTTACATCAAGCACCCCTAGTGCTTTTATAAGAGAGAAGTACGAAGCACCCGAGGTTCTATCACTGATCAAGACTGATAGAAGAGTCTAGTTGTATTCCTTGCATATAATCAATTCACCACTTTTGCACACATGCACGCAATTGCCTGCAATTTGCACTTTAATTTGATCTTATCAAAGTCCTGCATGATGACTGTTACATCTCAATCACCTTAATATCTTTGTGTACTTGAATTCAAGATGAACTCACCTTCTAACTGGATGCTAGAATACTTAGTTAGGATGCTAACCCAAGTGTCATCATACAAGTGTTATAACTCAAGTGTCGTCTTTTAGTTTAACTAAAGTGTCATTATGCAAAACACTTTTAGTTAACTAGTTCTTCTTTATTAACACTTAGTTAATTCTCTTAGCCGAAATCATGCTTGATTGAATAACTGAAGTGATCAATTCGAGTTCTCCTTAATTAACTAAAGTATTCCTTGTTAATATCGCTTGGAGTTAATCAATTCTAGTTCTCCTTAATTAACTGAAGTCATTATTCATGTGCAATTCGAATTTCTCTATTCTCAAAGCATGCTTATCTTTATCTCTTATCTTATTTGCATGGTCCACATGTGCTAACTTCAATTGATCTATTATATCAATTTGTACTAAGAATATTTGTTCAATGATGTGATCATATGTTATTACTATCGTTCCAAGTGGTCAAATGCTAAAGCAATTCACTCTAGAGGTGGCTAGTATCTAGAGGATACTTAATAACTTATCCATCTCGAGTGACCATGGTTAGTAATACATCACACACCATTCATGCTTCGACATGCAAAATATTACCTTTACACATGAGGCCCACCTCAACACATGAGAATATGACTTGACACACAAGTCCTTAGTCTTATCCAACAAGACTGTACATAATCATCACTTTGACATATCAAAACATTCATCTCAACACATGAGGATTAACCTTTACACATAAGGCTTAGTCATTCTTGAGTCCAAGTTTCCTGAGTTTAACTCAGGCTCCCTAAGGCACTACCTCAACACATGAGGCCCAATCCTGGCCCACAAAATTGCCTTGGAAAATTACTCATGATGTTGCAACTTTAACCAAGATAAATACTCACCTTATGAAAAAGACTTGTTTTCAGGGAGGGAAGTCATAGAGGCAAGGATTAACCATGGGATAGAATTCTTGGAACAAGGAAAGCTTAAATCCCTAGATGAGTTGGCAAAATTATCATTAGAGGAAAGGCCAATAAATGAGATATTTGAAGAGTTGGAGACAAAGGATGAATGGGGAGATGTTGATGAGGATGAACTAGATGAAGTTGTTGAGTTGTGTTACCTTGAAAAAGGGGAAGGTATCGAATATTACAATATAAGAGGAGAAGAGTTTGTAGGATGCAATGAAGAGGAATACAACCTATCACAAGAGGAGGCCCAAAACGTTGTAGCAGTAAAAGTAGTCCACGATAGAGATGGAGATCTTTTGGAGCCCCATATGTGATGAGGTTTTATTTCTTTTAGAGAACACAACCAACCAACAACAACTAGAGGAATGTATAGAGAATCCCATGGATAATGAAAAGCAAGAGGACAAAGATAATCTCCTTATTGGAGAAGAAATGCGATGAATGAGAGTAGAGACATGTTCATTTGTGGTACAAAGGAGGACAAAGAAAAAAATTACACTAAGAAAAACCATGCAAAAAAGGATTTGCCTTGTGATTGTCACGTTAAGTTAGGAAATGAAGACCCCCTCACACAAGATATATTGGAAAGCATGCCTAAATGGCATAATGTAGAGAAGGAGATAGTACTTATGGGAAGTTTTCTTTCCCTCAACTTTATTTATGTTCTTAATGGTTTATGTGAAGGTGCATTAGAAGGTGGTATTCGTGTTGCAAAGAGCCATGATGGATTTCAAGGGAGGAAGACCACTAAGCCTTCAAGGAGATGGCAAAGGAGAAAAAGAGAAAATTGACAAAAGAGGAGGATTTCTAATCCAAAAAGAGGCTAGAAACAAAATAAGAAATGTGATGAATTGTAGAAGTATCTAAATTGGTGGAAGGGAATGCCATGGCTTGGCTCTTCAAGTCAAAACGGTGGTTCTACCACCTCACTTAAACTCTTACTTGGATGTTTGATAGTACACAGGTTTCTTAGTGTGTCAAATTCTTAAAGCTTGTTTCCAAATAATTTAGCTTTGAAACAAGAGGTTCATAAGTTCTAAAAGAAGGGGAGAATGATGCGGAGCATCATAAAAGTTGAAATTAACGGATTCCTTCCTAATAGAACTGCCAAATGGAAGTCCTAGTTCGGAGCTTGTCGATCTAGATTTAGGGGGTCCTACTTCCTTTCGTTAGAAGTTGGCCAGGTGGAATAGAGACAAAGTCATCTATTTTTAGGAGACTGTTAGAGAGGGAGACCAAATTAAATAGGGATTGACATGTGCAAAGAGGGGGGTTTCTTTTGGAGAAACGTTTATGTTTCAATCTGAGAATAAAATAGGGAAGTCGATCTTGAAGTTGGTGTGGAGGCCGACAAGCTTGTTTTGTTGTTTTCTTAGTGTGTGCGCGAGAGAAGGATTGCGAGCCTGTCTGAGTGGGTATTCTTTGGAAGATCCTGTGTTCTCTTCTACTTTTTGGTCTTTAAGTCTTTGTGGGGATGAACTGGAGGGTCTTGCATGCCCAGTTGCCTTGTTTTATACTAGTGTAATAGGGAGGATGAAAGGGCTTGCATTTCCACCTTATGCCAAATAATTACAACAGAGATACATGAGTGCCCTTTTAATAGACTCAAGATGGAGATATATCAACTCAAGATGGAGACATATCAATTTATGAAAACTTCCATGATTAATTAGATTTGTTATTGTATTATATGTTTGGGCTAGAATTATTTGTTTTCCATTGTTACATTGAATTTTTGTTTCTCCAGTTTCTTTGAGTGCCCTACAACTTGAGTGTTTTCATCAAGAGGATTGGATCATGTATCCATTGAAATTCGAAAGGTATCCCTATCTACCTTCTCTATGGGAATCTTTCTCCTTTTAAACACTATCTTCTTCTCCAGCTCTTCCATCTTAGTGAAGCTTCGTTGCACATACGCTTTCCCTCATCCACACCCAACTCTGTCACGTCCACACTATGCTCCACTGCTGCACATCTGAGTCCACCTTCGTTCTCCCACTCCTGTCCTCTGTTCTCCAGTGCCACCCCTTGCATCCTCTTCCCTACATGCTCCCCCATGTGTGCCCTCTCCTGTGCTTTCTACTAAACCCATGCGCCCTGCTTCCCCCGCGTCACTCCTTCCTCCAGTTCTGTGCCCATCTTCCTGTGCACTCTGGCCACCTACGCGTTGCTCCACGAAGCCCTCCCTACTTCTTCACGCCTTCACCACACTCCCCTCAACTCCTCCATCCCTAGTCACTCACTTCTCCACTCCAATCCACCTTCCTCCCTTCACGTCATCGCTATTTGTCCAACTAATAAAGAAATTTTTATTAATGTTGATTATTCAACTACAAGTTCCATAATCAAGTATAGAGAAGAATAAGTTAAATGAAGACCAATTAAATGAATTACCATTATAGATCGATGATTATGATTTTGTGGCTCAATTCACCGTTGCAGCTATAAACGACAATCTTATTGACGTAATGTTAGGTTATAACTAGCTAGAAACATTGGGAACCTTCACCGTCAATGCAAAAAAGAAGTTCATGACCTCCTTCCATGAGAAGAAGAAAATAATGATACATGACCTATTAGTGAGAGTTCTCCCATCACAAAATACAAACGAAGAATAAACTTCTGGAAGCTATGAAGATTTAGAAGAAAAAACAAAATGTTTAAACAAACTCATCATGGGCAAGGATAATAAAATGGCTCAAATCCAGAAAAAATAGCATGTCAAGAATCATAATTCGTCAACATCAACATTAGATAAAAGAGTTCCAGTAGCAAAAGTACAACATTAACAACACACCGTAAAGTTATAGATCACAAAAATCAATAAAATGTTGTCAAGCAATATTGAAGAAATCTTCTGACTAAGAAACCATAACAAAATTCTAGTTACAAAAATTAAAAAATTAAAAAGTTTTCAAAAGCCAAAACGAGTTAATGAAGACATTGAAGGGAAAATACTATAAAAACAAGAATAAAACCACCGCCTTAGAAATTATAATCAAGAACTAGAAGAACAAATAAATAAGTTAAAACATAACGAGAAGTTGCAAGAAGATTATAAATAATAACTGATTATTAGAAAAAAAATTAGAAGAAATCCATAATGAGGTATCGAAATCATCAAGGACAAAAGCACAAGACGTAGAAAAAGACACAATTATAGATCCAATATAGATCATAGCTTAAGAAGATGCCAAACCAGTTCAAGAAAGGTTTACACGAACTCTTTATCGACATCCACATCATAAAAGAAGAGATCTTAAAAGACGGGAACAACTGACGAAAAATATGTATACTACCGTAATTAAACTCCATGAAGTCAATTTATCGTGGAAGTGCAATGCTCCGAAAAAAAACCAAATTAAGATGGATTGGTCCGTTTACCTTTTGAAGGTTGTGTTCAACACTTTCTAGATCATATTATCATGTAGCCACAACTATGACAAAACATACACCAATATGACAAGGTCACAAACAAAAGTAAAGACAAAAAAAACTTCAATAAGGATAAAACATTTTTGAAGAGGAAGGTGATGTAACATATAAAATATATATACAATAATATCAATAATAAATAATAATGAATTAATTAAAAAAATTATTAAAAGGACACAACTCTTTATGAAGAGTTGAGTGAGGACCTTTAAATGATTATAAATATCGACGTTTCTATCTTGTAAAATCATCATTAATTTTCTTTTCTTTTTCTTTTTCTTTCTTTTCTTCTTCTTCTTTCTTTCTTTCTTTCTTTCTTTTTTTTTTCTTTTTTTTTTTTTCTTTTTTTCTGAGAATCTTTTGTTTTTTCATAATTGTTTATTTACGAATGATTTATTCTTTTTGAAGTGGAAGTTTCAGTGAATGATTTTTATCATTCCACAAACCGTAGACCTTTCATAGTTGTTGCCTCCTCACAATGGCTTTTGACCTCCTAGCTCAAGTTCAAATATACTAATAACCTTTTATTGCTCCCCTAAACCTACTATGAATTGGCAATCTCTGGAAACCCTACTCTTTGGAGTGCAATAACCTTGTTCTTAGGGAGTAATGGAAAACAAATGAGAATGAAACATAAAACATGGACTTGGAGCCCCCTCCTCATCGCTGGAGATCACATCCATCTTCATTGCAATCACATGAATCACCTTCATACTAGGAGATGTGCCAAGTGCGGTGCAGTACCTACTTTCCATTAATTAAACAGATCACACCATTGTACATTGACTTTTTGTAATGTCCCGGTTTTGACCCCGTTGCAGTCGATGTATATGATGTATAAATTGTAAATGATCATGGTGTGGAGCTAAAGGCCAAGGCCCCACCATTGATCGGTCATGCTATGTTTTGGGATTTAAATTTGTCACCGACGGTATGTCGGGGCATGCGGCATATATTATATTGGTCATCATGTAAATATGCATCTATAATTAATTAAATGAACCCGACCAGCTACGATCGCGGCAACTAAATCGAAAGGGGCATGATTTTCCCAAGGATGGGGATGTAGGGGAATTTGTCCAGCTTTGGCCAATGGGTTGAAAATCCATGTGTCTTCTCATTTTGTTTTATCCCAACCACCTTCAGTTAATAATTTCTGCTGGTAGCTGAGGGAAGTTATGGCAGTTAATTGTTTTTGGAGTGGGTTGGCAGGACTGTCAGTCCATGCCTCCACGCACACTCCACCCATAGTTGACTTATGAATGGAAAGGAAAAACGACTATCACTCTCTCATGCAGACATTCTTCTCCTCTCCACAAGTTGTTGAGCACCCATGCACTGAAAATTCACGTCCTCCTGGTAGCTGTTCACCTTCACGCACTTCCCATTTGGCCGCTCACTATTTTCACGCATAGGAATTTCCTTGGGTTTTACCCACGCGATTTTCTCCTGCAAATTCGTGTCCTCTCCATTGCTGTGCATTCTCACACAGAGGGATTCCTTCCCGTTTGGGTCTTTACGCACAGGATTTTGCTGGATTTACCCATGCAGCAGTTTTCCTCTGCGGATTGGTGAATAGTGTGGCCGTATCCTGTACTCACGGGACGATTTTGGGTTCTGCATTGTTGCTCACGCTCACCCACAGGCTGGGAGACTGTAATTTCTTCCCCAACTCGGTCTGTGTATGTTTTCTTGGTGATTTTGTTGCCCAGGACGGGCTCTGTTTTTCCACGTTGTTGGTTGTATTGGTTGTGGTCTTCCTTACATGCTGGGGGTTGTTATAAATTCGCTTGAGAGTCATTTTGGCCACGATAGGGCCAATAATGACTCAGAATTCGTTTTCCCTGTTTAAGCTGTGATAGTTGACTTGATTACATACGTGCAATTGTTGGTCTTCAGACTGTGGGAAGGGCAGGGATGTTGGCTTAGATTTGCTTGATAAAACTGGTGGTTGGAACCCACACAGACAGAGCTAGAGGGCTGGCCTTCTTCTCCATCACCCCTAAATAGCACTGGAAGGGAATGCAGGGCCTGAGGGACTGTGTAGCAGAGAAGGGATTGATTCCTTGTGTTGGGTGTGTTTGGGTGTCTTAAAGGTCAGGCTAGTTCTGGTGTAGGTGTTCTTGGCTCTGTAATGAGCTCACTAGCTTAGCAATTTGCCTTCTCCAGCTCCTTAATGGCCTGATAAACCCAACTGTGTTGGCTTGGCTGTGTTATGTATATCCCTGGCTATGTGTAATCCTGCTAGTTCCCTTATTCCTTGGAGAATCATGCCCAGCTCGGGGGTGGCAGCGTTGCTGAGAGATTAAGGAGCACGCTGGCCTACGGTTGGGTGGAACGTTGCAGCGACGTAGCTGGTTGCGGATCGAGTTCATCATAAGATAAGTGATTTTATCCATTTTACTTCTGCAACTGCACTGTCTGTTAATGAATATGAAATGAACATGTGGAATGAATGCTGGCTTAAATGTATGATGTTTCTGCTGTGTATGATAGATGATTGCATCTGTGCATGATGAATAATCCTGTGTGCATATTTTAGTTCAAACTTGTTTAAGCATTATGTTTTAGCAATTTTTGTGAATATTTCATGTTCATGGGCCCTTAGCCCCGTCGGATTAAGTATGGATCGCGCCCTCTTTGCCGGTCGGAGGCAAGGGGACGTGACACTTTTCATTTGACCCCTCTATCACTCTATCACACAATCAAGTTAAGGATCTCTACATGTTACTTAACCCAGCTAATCCAGGGTGGTCTCGTGAGGTACCATCGAAATTGAATTATACCGTCATTACACTAGAGGTTCCTTCCATTTGCTTATAAAGATATGAGAAGGAGGTCGTAGAAGCCCTTGCATTGTCATAAACTCCAAATTTCACTAGATTAGGTTGTGGAACTCGAGTGTAAAAGGAAACTGTAGGGAGGCAATAGAATCATGGATGGTTGTGTTGTGGAAATTGCATCATAACCTTTGTTGCTCAAGAAATTGAAGCAAGAAGATAGCGCTTTCATATTGGTCAGTTGTGTGAAGTATTTGGAGCTAGAATCCTAACTAGGCTCTTCGAAATCTTTGGTTACTCAAATTGTGGCACATCTTGGTCTACCATATTAAGTGTACTCTTGTATCCTCCCCTCAACTTCAATCACAACATGGGATTCATCCTTGTAGGTTCACTTAGGGAATATGGATGTTTTGGGCACTCCACCTATAGATAGATCAATGAAAGTTGCCATACTTGCATGTGGGTCGTACAAGGACATACAAAAAACTTTGACACTATTGAGATTCATCTATCGTGATTGTGGATGCCCCCTCTAGGTGGAATTCTTAGTTAATTTTCTTTATATTATTATGTATCGTTGGGTAATTTAATTGTTATCTCATCTCAATTTGTAAGGTAGTATCCTACAAAATCTATTAGTGGTTATTAAAACAAATTCTTCTTTTCTATAAATGGATGTGGTAATATTTGACTTATTTGAAATTCTTTTAATGTCTTTCTACACTGACTTAGAGTTTTTCGGGAAAAAAAGATTGACTTAGAGTTTGAAGTTTCTTTAAGGAATTTTTGCTTTTGAACTCTAATAAAGAATAGAGAATCGTGAAGTCCAATGAAATTGCCCATCGAGTTTTTAACATAGGGCATTTCCATGGCCCTTTCCCCATGGGTGGAAAAAAGTCTATGTTGTGATGGCGAAACTTATTTACTCATGGTATTTCTCACTTCTCCGGAGGAAAGTGTGGAAAAGCAGTCGGATGTTCTCATCAAACGACTCTCCCGGGAGAATCGAGAATTCCCACGGTTAAATGAGTTTCGCCATGTTGTGATCACTTATTGTTTTCTCGTCATCTTATTGGATAGGAAGGATGATTTTTATAGTTTGTCAGACAATTCGAGGCAATTTTTGTAATGTGTAGCAAAGAGCCTTGAGCACGCTTAGGCTGAGTCGAGTTGTCATCATTATGGTCAAGCGTGCTTTAAGCGCACTCAGAGCGGGCTTTTACCTCTCATGTGCACCATCCGCCCAAAGCATGGGATTTTACATCCACACCATCACCCAAAATCTCAATGCATGCAGGCTTCAAATTTGAATCCTTCAATGCTCGTCAAAGGTCCTTTTACCTGTCATAGAAGGGAAGGGTGAATTTTACCCGAAAAAAAAAATTTAATTTCATGCAGAGCTTGTCAGTAATGAAACTAAGTTTATCTGTGCAAATTTGCAATGGAAGGGAAACTCCAAATTCTTCCCATCCCCGTTTATCAGTGTCTGGGACTGTGGGAGACCAGGGACAATGGGAGACGGAAAGTTGGACCTTGGTCCCTTCTGGGAGTGGCATGGTGGCCTGTGGGCTTGGTAAGTAGGTGACATGGTGTCATCTCAGTTACTATGTGAAAGTATTTAATGTGATCACCAAACCTTGGTCAAGTTTGGACTCCATAATGCACATAGTGCATATGTGTAAGTTGTTGTTGGAATCTGATAGGTGCCATTACCGTAGGCCCATTAACCATAGCCACAATCCATTGAATCTACCTATGCCATCATTGATCCGTCATGTGCATGCGAAGTCCTCCCAATGAGTGCATTAATGCGAAATGGACAATGGAATGGGCGTTGGAGCCTTCGGTATGCACCAATTCCCACTACCCAATGTCATGACTACACCTGGACTATTGAGTCTTAACTCTTCAGTGGCAACATTAATATCTACCCAGGTAGCCTGCATGACAAATTTACAAAATCTGCATATTTAAATCCATGACTAGCACCAACGTACGAATCCACCATAATAACATCGGATTGAGTATATTTTGGAGCTGGGAAATGGCCAATGCAACAACGAGACAACATACATATGTGGGTTTTATCCATTGAATCGTTCCGCCTCAACGCTAAGTAGTTGTCAAGTTTCCCTGTCTAGTCATTCATGTCCTAGGTTTTTGGCAAATGGAGAGTTTAGGACAAACAACTATAATAATACAGAGGTATGCCAAATCCAAGCAATTTTGTATTTGTAGTTTCAGACACGTTTTCAACTGTAGTGATCTGGTTAAAAAGACCATTATAGACAAAATGGAATTTGCATGATTCTGAATCTTATCTCCAAGGTTTATTCATTAATGAAATTTACAAGTCAAATTCTATTAATGATCACTTCCACTTTCTCTTTCTATGCTATTCATTTGTGAATTGTTTCCCAAAAAATGCTTTCTCAGTTTTAAAATAAGTTCAGAGAATGCGGCTCTTGTATTTCCAGAGACTTAAGTTTATGCAAAATGAAACATTGAAGATCATATTTTAAACCATAACAAACCCCTTGAAATTCGGGTCTAATGTGCATCTGTAGATTGCAAAGAGCGAAGTTGCATTATTGAGTCCTTACAAACATCTTCTACAATTAGTCCAATGAGATCCTTAGAAACATCTTTTGCAACATTTTCATTCGTGATTCATCCAACGGGCTCCTTATATGACTGGGTTGCTGTGAATTTACAGCTATGTGCATCATTTTGCACACTGTATTTTCAAATGTGTAAAAATTTGTATGTGGAGAACAAAGTTAGATGTGTTGCTGGTTGGAAATCCTTGTAGTGTAATAAATATAAGGGTTTTAACTTTCAGATCCAATTTTTTTGAAACAGGTTTTAACTTTCCACATCCAATTTTTTTGAAACTTGTGATGCATTATGCCCCTGGTCATTGGACCTACAAACCACTTCACCTTTGAAAATATAGCTTCATCTCTAGTTATCTTCGTTGGACATCAAGTTTTGGATCAAGTAATATTATTCAATGCTTATGGTAAGTTATGTATTGTCCCAGTTTGGGACTTACGAGTCTAATAGTTAGCATAACTCAACCTGTTGGGATTATTGTAAGTATCTTTCATCATAATAGGAGTGTTTTTTAAAGTTTCATTGATCTTCGGGGACGATTTGGAACTCCATTCTTATTGTCTTTCTTATGGACAATAACACCTAAATGAAATGGGTGGGAGTCTGTAGGGGGGAATTGGCAATGTTTCATCTTACTTTATCCTTTTATAGTCATTTTTTATGGGAATAAAAGTTCATTTGATCATCCCATCACGTGGCTCTTTTGCCAATGCATTCATCATTAAGATTTAAACCCAAGTGCTAGTTTTGGTTCAGTCCCCTGCATATTTGCAATGTGACCCTTATGAGAGGTGCTCCCCCTTTTGGAATGATGCTTTATGCTATAGAGGCCTTAAAAATCCATTTATTCTGGAAGAGGGCTTGGCTTGAGTAAGGACATAATCTTCGTTGCAGACATAAATATTGCTATTCCTTCGTGCTAAGCCAATCTTGGTCGCTTTGAAAATGTTTTGCCAAGAGGTTAGGAACATTCTTAAGATAATCCCGCTTTTGACTTCCATAATTAGAAGATCATTCAATCAATGAGATAGGATAAATTCTAGTGTCAACCAAAAACAAAAAAAGAAGCGCGTTATATCTTTATAAGTGGATTTCTTAGGTTTGGATTTACCTCTTCTTAACATTGAGGCGTGCATTTATCCTTTTGCTTGAGGCTTATTCACTATAGAATTCGAATCTATTAAAGATATAGATAATACTCTCCATTTAATCACACCATAGTTTATGAGTCACTGTAAGCTTATGTATGAATCATTAGTCTTATTTTTTTAGCCCTCCATAGAATCTTGGATTCCTACCCCAATGTGGATTGGTAGATGTCCTCATTTCATGACTCTTAACTTTTAGGGATACCAATCACTAGTCTCCATAAAAAAATCTCGGAGAATATTAATTTATGCTCCATATAAACATGCCATAAGCATATAATCACAACATATGAGGTTGTGTGTAGAAGTATACAATTTCATAAATAGTGAGCCTAAAAGGTAGCTTGAAAGTGGAAGCAACTATTAGGTTATCATCAAATTGACTTTAGATGTAGATCGTACTTTGAGTGTGGTCACTTATAAACCTCCCATCCAAAGAAAAATGTGTGTGAGGAGACCACCAAGCTCTCCTAGAATCCCATTGGAAGAAAACTCAAAAAGTGGGATTAAAGACCCATTTGATGGAAAGGTGCTAAGAATAATTGCCATTTAATAGAAGTGGAAGACTCAAAAGAGATGGAATTAAAAGATGAAAAATCAAGTCCTCTCATTAAAATTTACTCTAGAGATGAGTAGATTATGAAAAAACCCCTCTTAGTATCCATAGAGGGGATGATAAGAACGATGCCACAAGATTAGGAAATCTAGATGGGAAAAAGCTTATGTTTTTAGTTGGAAAGATAATAATACAGTGATTATAATAGCTTGCATAAAAGTTCATTTTAAAACATGTAAGATTTAATGTCATGGAAAATTTATTATTCTATTTTTTTTCTTGTCTTATTTCTTTGAACATTGTCTATGGTAATGATCAATTGATCACGACAAGGATCAACAATTTTAAATCTTTGAAGGATGTACAATGTCAGAGGTACACTAGTTTAAGGTGGATATGTTGGCACTAAACAAAAAAATTCTTTTAAATTTTTTCTATTATTGTTATGTATCTCAAGCCTAATCTCTTTTGGTTCTCAGAACATAGCACTTCTAGTAGTGGATTTCTTCTCGGAATAATTCTAGACACAAATAATATTTAGAACCCCATGAGACTACCTACATCCCCAACTTCACATTATGTACTCAAAAAGTTGTGAGAAGTTGTGAGAAGTTCTCGACTACTCTAATCACTTTTGTAGGATAGTCAATAAACATTTCCCTTGACAAAATAAATATGCCAAAGAACAATGAAATAAAAAAACCAATACTCCTAATGGTTATCACTATGTTCACATTAACAAAACAAGAGCACCATTATCTTTCTAAATGGGCCTTTTCCCAATCTCATATTCCATCACCGATAAAGGTTCTTCATTATCCACCTTTATTTTATCACTATTTTCACATTAACAAAACAAGAGTGCCAATCTCTTTCTAAATGGGCTTTTTCCCAATCTCATCTTCCATCATTGATAAAGGTTCTTCATTCTCCACCTTTATTGTAGTATCTCCTCCTATACACTAACTCTTTAGTAATCCTCCATAAAAGGTAGTTGGAAGTGATAAATCATCATATACATGGTTTATCTCACTAATTCCTTGTAAAGCTTGAATCACTTCCAACTACCTTACTTAGGGAACTCATCATGTACATGTTCCAACTCAAATGAATATGTAATGCATTCCAAGCAATCACATGTCTTATGATCACTAGAAGTGCATAATCCAATGAAGCTAATCTCATCCTCAATTTATTATCTTGGTATCCACAATAATAATAATGTCTCACGATGTATGTGATACCAAATAAGTCAACCATCTATATAGCTAGGTGAATAAAGTAGGAAAGTTGCAAAATATGGTGTTACAACTCTTTCCCCTCGAAAAGGTCATGTCCCTTGAGTTGAACTTTCTACAAATAAATAAGGATAATTTCATTTAATATTATACTCTAATTCCCATGCGTAGTCCTCCTCTGAGTATTGTTAGCAATGATCTTTGTCCTAGTCAATAATTTTGCTTTGCAAATGTTACAACTTCCTACCTAGTTCCTATGATCATTAGGAGTTTGTTATGGAACTCCCTAGAGTACTTCATGAGGTACATACCTCTCAAGTAATGATACATTAAATACATTATTAATAGTCGCACCCTAGTGAAGATGATTGATCCTCCCATGAGGGGCCATAGTTCGAGATATACAACATTAGGTTATTTAGTGATTTAGTTGATAGTAATCTCATTCCATCCTTGTATTGCATGCACTAGCATAATGTTATTATTTTGCATTAGTTAATTAGTTTACGAGGCCCAACCAATTAGATTGTGAACTCATTGTAAGAATACAAGAGTGGTCCTTGGCCAAATCTATGGAATTATGCTTTCCATTCTAATCTATCTTAATGGTTTGGCTTTATGGATCAACTACACTTGCTTCCTCTTATCTATCACATTTTCTAATTTCTTCAAGCGACTTAATCAATTTTTGTCTTTCGTTATTTACTTACTTTCCATTAATAGTGAAATTGTTTCTTATGATATGGTATCAAAGCAATGAGGTCTATACTTACTCCTCTAAGATCTCTTGGCCCAGTTCCTACCCAAAAAATTCTAACGTTTTGGGCTCCTTGAGGATTTCCCTCCACCCCAATAATAATGTATTTAGATAATTCTATTGGCCCTTAGCTCCAACCAACAAACTCAAATTCATCTCACCTCTTTAGCTCTTTGGTCCCTAAGGCTCCGAGCCCACCCACATCTGTACTCTATTGTTTATGTTTTTGGAGGCTACCCTCCCACCCCAACATCAATCTTGGCTACATATCCTTCTCCCCATCTCATCTTCAATATCATACACTTCCAACACTTCTTAGCTTTCAAATTACTCTAAGTGATTCTCCAAATCTCCCTCATCTCTCAATCCCACTATTTTTGGCAATAAAATATTTCTTCTCCCAAGATGTTTTTCCTAGGGCTTCCTTGGCACCAACCTTAGATGTTATTCCTAGGGCATGTTATCTCTCATTCTTTTCCTAGTTATGTTTCATCTTAATGCCATATTGGAAAATCGTTCTTGTGTTTTAGATTTATCTTATCTCTTATGGTCATTTCTCCCTCTTCATCATCGTCTTTTTTCCATGCTACACTACATCTTTTAAAGATAATCCACAAATCACACATCCTCTCCCTTTCTAGTCCAAAATTAGAATTTCCCTTCCCTAGTATAATATAATCCAGGTTTGTTATGAAACAAGTGATTTATTCATATTCTCAGTTTTTTTCTTTTTGTTTTTAAAATTTATTTTATATGGATTCTTGGGTTATTATACAACTCATATAAATATAACATTGCTTATAAACATTTGCTTATTAAAGTTTATAGAGGGGAAAAATGCAAATATTGTTAATTTATATTAGTGAGTTCATAAAAGATTTTAATATGTCACAATCTCTTAAACTTTATAGGGCATAGGTAGTGTGCACAAATAAGCTAAGTATTCTTGTTGTTGCTGGGGTGACTGCTGTTGAGCATCTCACTCTTGGTTATACCACTTTGTGTTCAATTCACTCTTGGTTAGACCACTTTAATGTTCAATTCTAGGTCAAACTAGTTATAAAATATTTCTCATTTAACTAATTGTTGTGCTACACTGTGTTCAGATTCTAAATTAGAAAAAAACAATAAAATAATAATAAAATTTTGATGTACTATTACATTTCTAAATGAAAAGAATGAATTATTTTTAATTGTGTTCATACACTATTTTCTTAGATTCTGAATTAGAATTTTTTTTGGATGTATTATTACATTTCCAACAAATGAAAAGAATGAATTATTTTTACAATGTATTATTACATTTCCAACAAATGAAAAGAATGAATTATTTTTACATAAAGGGTTCACTTAGGAGTTGGCTAATCTCTAGACCATTTACACACCTTTTCAGGTAAGTTTGGTGGGAATCCAGCAACAGATTTGTTGTTGAAAATGAGATTTTCAGTGTTAAAATTGCAATTTTTATTGCAGAAATGGATTCAGGACCCTCGAATACCTTTTTCGTACCCAGATTATACCATTCCAATCACTAAAAACTACGCTTTAAACAATTTCTGCAAGATTTTAGCCAAAAAAACTCACCAAATTTTAGTTACAAATGATCTAGCGTTCCCTATCTCATTACCCTTCAAAGTGAAATGGGACCCTGCCCTTCAAATTGATCCCTGCATGCGTCGTTATTGCTCGCCCTGGCGCCCACTTAAACTTATACACATCTGCCAAGTTGTACGAATCGGACAAACTTAGAGCTGCCAAAGTTTCCTGTCAACTCGACAAACTCAGACACATAACTCGCCAGAGATTGAACTTGACAGATTCCCTGTACTGTCCCTCCACCAGAAACCGACAGACATGTAAACTCGAAATCCAAGGTGGCACTCAGTTGACCCGACATTTTAGGCATGTGCTTGCAGAAATCGGGAATATCTTAAATTTCTAATCCGGCAATATTACAAATTTAAACAAAATATGTTATATTATAAGCCACCTTGCAATTTTACTCCAACCCAACCTAAGACCCCTTCCAATGGCAGACTTCGATGATGGCAGCCGCTTGCTCAACTCCAGCGTTACTGTCACTAATGGAATACACGTAAGTTGCATAATATGGTCATTATAATGCAAGCTCTGATGTTTGCAGGATGTAGCATAATACATTGAATGAATAATGCTCAGTCACATTTTTGGCCTGTCATAATGTGCTGTTGAAAGACTTATCGCTGTTTTTTAAGCCTAATATACAGAGAAGAGGAACTGCATGTTGAATGTAAGAATCTTTTGACTGCTGATGGGAATTTGAGACTTGTAGAATAGCGATATGGAGAAAAGGCAGTGGAATTTCAGGCCGAGCTCGTCTTGTATGAAGGAAATGGGAGGGATTCGAGGCACATTGGCTTATCTGACGTCCATCTTGGGTCCCCAAGGGAAGAGCGTGATACCTCTCGGCCATGCTGATCCTTCTCCATTTGAATGCTACAGAGTCCCCAAGGAGGCCGAAGATTCCCTCGTAAAAGCCATTAGAAGTGGCAAACACAATGGCTATGCTCCAGCGGTTGGCTTACCAGAAGCGCGAAGGTGGTTTTGATTTTTCAGTGTTTTTTAAAGCTTAAATCTGTACAAATTATTGACCATGTATGAATCTAGTAAACTTTTAGGGTTATTTTTTATAAATTTCTCTTTTCTTTCTTCTTTTATTTTTTTATGAGATTATTTGTTACCTTGTTTTGTTTTTTTTTTTAAACTTTTTTTGAAAAATTTGAAAAAAATCTTAGAATCGCAGCTACAAAAATTGCATCATCAGAATGTCATGGGTTTTTGAGAGTACTGAATTTATTTATAAATTCAAAATAAAAAACAATTTAACCTTTTCAAATTTAAATTTTACTAAAAAATTAAATTTTACCTAGATAGTCCAAAACTTGAAATAAATAAACTACTCTTTCCATTTTAATTTGTATCTTTATAATTTATTATTATTGTTTAACATCTCCCCAAGTTCCACCGTAAAAGTGTACTTGCTTCAATAAATTTAGGTTTAGGTATAAGTATTTATATAGGATATGAAGTTGTGGTGATTTAGTAAAGTCATTTGGAGGATGGAATTCAAAACATTTATTTTGGATACTTAAGTGGAACATGAATTCATGGATTTATGGTAATCTAGCAAAAATCGTTTGGAAGATGGAACTCAAAACGTTCTTAGGTATTATGTCATACAAGAATATAAGAAGTGGTTGTGATCTATTAAAGTAAAGTTACTGGGAGAACGAAACTCAAAATCATTTACTTAGTTGTTTATGTCGTATATGAAGTTGTGATAATCTAGTAAAATCATTTAAAGGATGGAACTCAAAACCTTTTACTTAAAATTGCAGCGAGGCATCAGCCGACTTCCTCCCCTAGGGTCCTTAGAGCTCAGTCACCCACTCCCAGTGGTTCTTGATGAAAATACTTACCCTAAATGTACGGGGCTTGGGGGGCTCGGCCAAACAAAAGAGCCTCCAACGTCTTTTTGCTTTTGTCTCGCCTGATATAATCCTCTTGCAAGAAACTATGAACAGTACTTACCCAGCTTTGTTAGCGTTTTTAAAGCTTTGCCCTAGATGGGAATTTTTTGCTATCAGCTCTAAGGGTCTCTCGAGGGGTATCCTCTTGGGCTGGAACCCTCTTAGAGTCCAGCGCAAAGCCTTTCGAACTTTGGCGGGCATCCATCTTAAAGCTCGTTTCAGGGGCTCACTTACCTCTCTTTCCATATTAAACTGCTACGGTCCTTATCTACATCATGATTCCTTTTGGATGGCGGTTGCTAGGGGTGGCCTTCTATCCCTTCCTAATCTGATTCTTGCGGGGGATTTAAATCTTACTCTGAATGCGTCTGAAATCTGGGGTAAAAAGGCCCTTATAGACCTTCTAGGCCCCTTCTTCACTCAACTTTTTTTTGATTATCATTTGATGGATGTTGCCCCATTTTGTAATGGGCCTACTTGGCGAAATGGCAGATCAGGGGATGAGGGCATCTGTAAAAGACTCGACAGATTCTTACTTTCCTTAAACTTAATTGACCCTCTCCCCAGGCACAGGGTCTGGTCTTCTCCTTTTGCGGTCTCTGATCATTACCCTGTTCTCTTGGAATGGCTGGAAGATCCTGTCTCCTATTCTTTCCCTTTTAAGTTTAATCATTCCTGGCTGTTCGATAATGATTTTGTTAAGATGGTTAGAGCTGAATGGCCCTTACTACGCCATGGCGTTCCTGCTTCTAAGATGGAGGATCTCTCTATGAAGCTTCGCCTTCTGAAAAGGAAGGTCAAATGCTGGACGCGTGAAAAGACCCTGGAGATGAAAGAAAAGATCATTATAATTGAAGAAGAAATCAAGAATCTTTTGGATTCCTCGGTCTCGGGATTACTCAGCTCTCAAGAAAACAATAGGCTCTTGGGTTTAAGAGAAGAGTTGCAACGTTTGCTGGATCACGAACTTCGATCTGCCATGTTACAAAGTAGAATGACATGGGCTTCTCTGGGTGACGCCAATACAAAATTCTTTCATTCAGTAGCATCTGCTTGAAAGAATCATAATGGCATTTGGGGTCTTGAAGATGAACGAGGAAATACGATTGAAGATGACAATGGTCTTAAGGCTTTGGGGGTAAGGTATTTCTCGCAGATATTTAAAGATGATAATAAGAACAACATTGAGGCCCAGCTGAAGGTTATTTGTTTATTCCCCTCCTTTCTTCACCAAGAGGAGATGGAGAGATTCACATGCCAGATTTCTCTGGAGGAAGTTGAATCGACATTAAAATCTTTCAAGAAGGATAAATCACCTGGTCCAAATGGCTGGCTAGTGGAATTTTTTTTGGCCTTTTTCTATCTTCCGGGGAGCGAGCTTGTAAATGTGGTTGAGTCCTCCAGATTGGAAGACAGAGTTTTACCTTCTTTGAACTCTACCTTCATTGCTCTCATCCCTAAGAAAGAGAAGCCCCTTACCTTTGCAGATTTTAGACCTATCTCCCTTTGCAATCTTGTCTACAAACTGATCTCAAAAGTTGTTGCTTTGCGCCTAAAGCCTTTTTTGGACAAGTATATCTCTCCCCAACAATTTGGGTTCTTAAAAAACAGACAAATTACAGAACCTTTAGCCATTACCCAAGAGGTTTTGCATACTGTCAAGACCAAAAACAGGTGTGCTTTAATCCTCAAGCTGGATCTTTCTAAAGCCTTCGACAGGGTGAATTGGTCCTATCTCAGACTTATACTTTTGCAAATTGGAGTCAATGTTATCAGAACCGGACCGGTGGTTGAACCGGCCCACCCCGAGAACCGGAACCGAACCGGAACCGGACAAAAACCGAAAAAAAACCGGATCGAAAAACTGGATAAGCAAAAATACATTAAATATTCGCATTTTTAATATATATATATATATATATATATATATATATTCATGTGCATCCATGTCAATTCAAACAATTATACACAAATATGCAAAGTTTCTCATGTATATAGCAAGTAAGAGTGTAGAAAACAACAATAGCACCGAGTGCAAATACATATCGAATGAAAAGTACATCCACACAGAGGCTATAAATGGCCTCTAAAGTCAAAATATAAGCATATGACTATAGTCTAGACTCTAGAATCTACAATCTAATGATTTTAATCATATATCAGAAATATTTAAGTCCTCATGATCAGACTCAAAGTCATCATCTACATCCTCAACAGGAGCATGGCTTGATTCCCCTGGGCCTGAAGGCACCGGTCCAACTGCAACATCAATGTCCACATCCTCTTGTTGTGGAAGAGGGTCCAAGTCCATCCAAGATAGGTCTTCATTGTCAAATGCTGCTGGCTGACTCTCCACAACCCAATCTGATGAGGGATCAACATCCTCCAACACTATGGTTTGTGATCCAGGGGTCTTGCTCAGCAACTGGTTGCGCCTCAATCTAAGGTTGTATTGAACATAGACCATATCATTCAACCGTTTTTGTTCTAAACGGTTTCGCTTCTTGGTGTGCATACGCTCAAAAACACTCCAATTGCGTTCACACCCAGAAGCACTGCATGTCTGGCTCAAGATTCGAATCGTAAACTTTTGCAAATCAGGGCACATGCTACCAAATTGTCCCCACCAATATGCTGCAATATGAATTAAAGACAAAGAAGCTTCAGTAATAATAATAAGAAATTGACTCATATTTTTCCATGAATAATATAATTTAAAAAATTAAAACATTCAAATTACTTACCAGGTGGATCCTTTACTCTACCTCGAACAGCCATAGCCATGCCAAAAGTACCAATGCCCTCATTGAAATGAAGGAGCTTACTGTGTATCTCATCTTGTATCTTAGGATCGGGGATCATGCGCTCAATGCATTTGTATAATCCTTCTTTTACCTCCCCATCTGCTTCAAAATCTTTTGTGTAATGGTACCTTTAAAAGACAAAGAAACTTAACCAAATGAGATTGAGAATTTGAGAGTTAAAAATTTAATTTAAAGTTTAAGCTTTAAACAATGAATGAAATAACTAAAAACTTTGAAATTTGTATTTACTATTACAGTATTACTTACCTTCGGTTCAAGTAATAGCCCGCTGCATGTAAAGGTCGATGGAGTTGTCTGTTCCATCTTTCGTCAATGATTCTCCACAAAGGAAGATACTTTTGTCTCTTATCTCCATATGCTTCCTTTATTGCCTCTTTGGCCTAATCCATGGCCTCATAGATAAAACCCATGGTGGGTTTATCACCGTCCACCATTCGTAGCACTTTCACAAGTGGCTCACTGAATAGTACTATTTCCTCTGCCTTTTTCCAAAATGTTTTTTCAAATACTTTGTCAACTATGTCTTTGCTTTCAAGCCTTTTGCTCCACTGAGATGCATTCCACTCGTCACAAGAGAACATCTTCCTCAAGTTGGCCTTTTGTTGAATCAAGGATTGCAACGTAAGAAAATTTGTTGCAAATCGTGTAATAGCTGACCTAACAAGCTCTTTCCCACCCGTGTTTTTCCTCATAAGGTTCAACACCCATGTGTGGTTGTAGATGTATCTAGTTATGCATTTAGCTTGTTCCACACACTTCTTCACCCACTCAATTTTGCCAATATCCTCAAGCATGAGGTCCAAACAATGGGCTGCACATGGAGTCCACCAAATAGTGGGGGGTTTTTCCTCTAACAATTTTCCAGCTGCAACATAGTTTGATGCATTGTCTGTGATGACTTGGACAACATTTTGCACTCCCACTTCCTCAACTACTTCATCCAAGAGACGGAATAATAATTGTGCATCCTTGACTTGATCAGATGCATCCACTGATTTAAGAAACATAGTTCCTTTTGGGCAAGCAATTAGGAAGTTGAGAATGGTTTGAGATCTTGTATCAGTCCATCCATCAGACATGATTGTACACCCAGTTTTACTCCAAAACTCCTTGAACTCTATGAGGTATTCATCTATTCTTTGAATCTCATTTTGTAAAAGTGGCCCTCTAATATCATGAAAACTAGGGCCTTTGAAGCCTGGACCACATGAAGCTATAGAATCTATCATAGGCTGATAATACACAGAATTAGTTGCATTGAAGGGTATGTCAGCATCATACCACCACCTAGCAATGCATTCCCAAGCAGCATCCTTTTCCATCTTCTTCCATTTAGCATCAATGGTGGGTTGAGCACCAGGAATGGTGCGGGGTACAAAGAATGACTCAAGATTACTACGGGCCCTCTTCACATTGGATGTACTACTAGGTCCACTGCCAAAGCCACCAACAAGTTCTTCTTCTCTATTATGTTTCTTTTGGATGGGATTTGTATAAGGATCAATAGGAAAAGTGCACGATTCTTCAAAACTAGGGATTCTATCTTGAAGATCACTCCCTATTCCTATTGCACCTTTTCCTATTTCTTTTTGCATCTTTTTATTCTTGGCTTTATCTGCTTGGTAGGCTTCAAGATGAGCTACCATCTCAGCTTTTAGATCATCAGGGACTTTTGGGCATGCTCTTACATTCCCTTTTGCATGTGCTAGGTGTTGTTTAATTCTATGAATCCCTCCCCCACCAACTTCCTTTTGACAAAAATTGCACACCATTTCAGCTTTTTTAAGCTTAGTGTCGGGACTCAGTCCCTTTCCTTTTTTGGCATGGACTCCACTTGTTTATGATGAATAGGATCCAAGCTGGCATTGAAGAGACTTTCAACCTTCTTGTTATGCTTAGGATTAGTAAGCTTGGTTGTCATTTACAGTCTCGGAGTTCAGCTCAACTCTTGAGTTGTTTTTTGGGTTAATGATGAGAGTTTGCCTAATGTTGGCTCTATGTTTTTACTGCTCATGCACTTGTCAGCATGGTATGTATTCAAGGCTTCTATAGTAACTAGAGGGATCCCCAAATGTGTTGTTACACAACAGACTGGAAAGCCTATGCAGGCGTATTGTATATGATGTCCTTTGATTCATATCTGAATATCAAGGTCTGGTATTTTTTCTTCTGAAAAAAAAAGATATAAATCCTTCATCAAAACATCAATTCTTCAAACAACTTGGGAGTTGAATGATTTTCCACTGAGCTCATTTGTGAAAGGCATGACATAGCACCTTTATTTTTGGGATTGAGAGCCTAAAGAAAATAGTTAAATACACTATTGAAACTGTTGAGCAGGTTTACAGATGTTGGCCTTCTTTCAACTATTTTAATTTCATAATCGGTCTGAGGGGATTGACAACTACAGACAAAAACTCCTCCTTTTGGCCCAAGTGGGGTGATTCTCCTGGAACGTGAGGGGTTTTCAGATAGAGGCAAATGTAAGACATTGAGAATCAACCATATTAGAACATAGTTGGTTTCTACAGCTAAACCACTACCTAACCAACAAAATAACTACCATTTGACAGTTGTGGCTGCATGATCATCAATTGTTGATATCATAAATACTTTTTTGGTTAGGCATGATCATCAATTGTTGATACTCCAACTGTTAGTCTACCAAATTTGCCAAGGCCATTTTGTTTCACCAAATTTTCTCGTTATGTACACACAAAATATTCATCCTCCAAGAATCTTGGAAGTTCCAAGAATATTTTAGAGGTCTAATCATAACTTGGCTATTTTTCTGGAAAATATCGAAAATATTATCCAGAAAACAAAATAAATTATCTTTGCATGCTCACCCATTTTTTTTTGTACAAATGCCAAATACTATGTTTTTCTAAAATAGTTTAGCATATTAGAAAATTTGAGATGATATTCCTTTCAATCATTAAGATTTATTTTTAAGAAGATTTGCAAACTATTTCTATTTATAAGAGGGCTCAGTGTTATTTAAATGTTCTTTGCTTCTTTTGTTCAAATGAAACTACGGTTTCCCATTTTGTGTTAGTTATGAATTGGCATGGCAGAAGAAGCTCAACGATGCCCTTTGCTCAACCTTTGTGCTTCCCCTCCTTATTCGCAACAGTCTTTTGAGATAGACACTGATGCTTCAAAGTACATTGTTGTTGTCATACTTAAGCAGGGAGGAGACCCAGTCGTAGTTCAACTCCCAAGCACACTTCGCTGTTACACAACCAGGCTGGAAATAAAACATTATCAAACATAAAACAATATAGAAAACATAAAACAGGTTGGGCCTCCCATGTGCGTTGATGTAAGTGCTGAGAGCCTTTTCGACATGGTGGCAGGCTGGGCCTCCCATGGTCGTTGATGTAAGTGCTGAACCTTTTCGACATGGTGGTTGACTGGGCCTCCCATGTGCGTTGATGTAAGTGCTAAGAAGCCTTTCCGACATGGTGGTAGGCTGGGCCTCCCATGGTCGTTGATGTAAGTGCTGTGTTGTGTGTATATGGGCTGTGCTCCGTGTGATGATGAGATGATCTGAAGATGATGAGGTAATAGTAGGGTACACAGGTGTTGCAAGGCATGTAATCAGTCCTGGGATGCTCCTTCAGGTTTTGCAGTGGCATATAATCAATCCTAGGAGATCTTGCAGGTTTTGCATGAGGCATATAATAAGTCCTGAGATGTACCTACTTGATGGCTTGCTCGCAGAGATGATGAAGACCTGGCAGAGGGCTATGCCTACATCCAGCATGAAAAAAGGCTGGCACTATAGATGAAGACCTGGCAGAGGGCTAGGCCTACATCCAGCGTGAAAAAGGGCTGGCACTGTAGATGAAGACTGTAATGTCCCCTTCCAACTAAACCACCTTGAGAACACCCGTTAACCTGTCTTATTCCCATAGGTTCTAGCGGGTCTTAAAGAAAAGGGAATAACTGAGGACTGATAGCACTAGGAGTAGAAAGGTACATCAATTCAGTATTATTAAGTCATCAGTGTAGAAAGAAGGCCATCAAAGTTCATATCCTAAAGCATGCGGAGCATGCAGGCCTTGTTTAGTCAGTATTAAAGTCAACATCAAATTAGAATTGCATGCATGCAAAAGTGAAGCATAAACCCTAAAAGTGACATGCAAACCCTAAAAGCATATAAATATCTATTGAAGAAGGTTATGGGACTAAAGGAAATATCTATTGTTATTGTTGATTGACTTTGGAGTTTCGAGCAACAGCACAGCGTGCAGCCGCGGCAGTTGGGGTTGGAGATGGTGTCTTCAGCTAGCGAGGGTTCGACAGTGAGATATCTGCCCTCGTCTCTTATTGGGATAGGTCATCTAGGTTTATCCATTGCATCCATCATATACTACAGTATTCAGAGATCCAACACATTCTGAAGGGTTATTTTCATAGACTTTCCAGATGCTTATCGGAAGCTTCAGCACTTCCTTTTATAGGGTACTGGTAGTTTTCCCCAAGTTTCACTTTGTGGGGTGACTCATGTTCAGATAGATTCACAAAGGATTCTTTAAATCCCGTCATATGATTAGAAGCCCCACTATCTATGAGCCAATCATTGCTTCCATGTGTAACAGTTCCTGTGAGGGCAGAAATCAAAACATATTATTCATCGCTTGAAGAATCTTCACTTTCTTCTTTGACTCTCTTCATGGGAGGTTCATCATCCTCTGTAGTGTGAGCATGATGTCTTCTTTTGTTGTTCTTCTTCTTGTGGGAGCCACCTCTATTTCTGGGACAATCTCTGGCGAAGTATCCTTTCTCATCACATGTATAGCATCTGACATTAGATAGATCTCTGCTAGATCTTTTGGGGTTATCTTTTTGATTCTAGTGTGGATGCTTACCTTTCTTGAGATGATAGTGCTCACTTTTGATTTTCTTGGTGTGTGCTGTGAGAGCTTGATCTTCATTTCCCGTCTTTTCTTCTCGAGCTATTATTTGAGCTTCTTCTTGTGAGCATTCCTCCCACAGCCTACTGAAAGTGATTAACTTTCTTCTAGCACAAATCTCTTGAATGAAGGAGTCCCATGACCTAGGGAGACCATTCAAGGTGGTCATCACAATTTTTCCATTCTCTACTTCTTCTTCCACAGCTTCAAGTTGTTCTTTGATTTGAGAGACCCTTGTAAAGTATGACTATATGGTCTTTCATTATGGATCTATACATTCTTCAACTGATTTCGTAAAGTCTTCTTTCGATTTATATTCTTCCTTTCAAATAGCTTGGTCAAGGAATCAAACATCTCTTTAGGTGTCTTTAAGGAAGACACATGTGGTATAAGGTGATCCTTGATAGAATCAACAATAATCCTTTTGGCCTTGACCAAGTTCTTCTTGTGTAAGGCTTTAGCCTCATCTCCCTTTGGAACTGGAACCTCTCCACTTATGTAGGTGTCCAATTCATTTTCTTCAAGAACAAGTGAAATCCTATACTTCCATGCTTGGAAGTTATCAACTCCTTCAAGCTTTTCATCAAGCTTGGTATGATGAGACATCTTTAATGAGAACCTCAAATGGAAATACAAAAGATTTAGATCTTAATAATTTGAGATGACAGAACTGGATCTGGAGTTGATCTTTTGCAGTGCTGATTTTCTGGTCCGAGGTCAAATTAGGGTTTGATTTTCTCGGAGTTTTACCCAACCAAAAATTTCGATCTTGGTCTCTAAATTTCGATTTTGAGGAGGAGAGCAATCTTATGCTGGGCTCACTCAAAAATTCCACTTCTGTAAAAGCCCTAATTTCCCACAGTAGTGATAGGTCAAAAACTGAAAATGCCCAGAATCAAATTCTGCTTCGACAGGAAGATGCGCCCTTCAAAGGAGAGTTAGCCTAGCCTCCTTTTGCTGATGATCTGATGATATATAGAGAGATTAAAATGACATGCCAATAAACTTATTAAACATGTAAGATCTATATCTCGAAGCATGCATATAAGAAAAAAAATTAGCCAATAAACTTATTAACTAAGCTCTTTTCCTACCAATTGATTACAATCTTTCAATGCTAAATCCACAAGATCATAATAAGCAAACTTATGAAAAAATTACCAATTACCTCAATGAACCATGGCAATGCTCATCCACACAATAAAACATGACACCATCTAGCCTCCAAAGCCTTCTTTATTCCAAGCAAAAAAAACTATAACTATTACAATTAGCAAGCCTATTCTTTATCCAACTAGAACTAGCTTGAATGAGAGAATGGTTGCTTTATTTATAGCCAGAGCAAGAGAAAGTGGGTGCATCTAACATTGGTTGTGGGAGTTCAGTTGAACTGAGTTGATCTGAGTTAAACTGAGTTAAAGTGAAAGTGAAATTGAAAAGGTGAATGACACCTCTCTCACCTAACTCACCCAACGTTCCCTCACTCGCCAACACACCCAAACAACCACTCGCTAATCCCAAAGGTATTGGCGTCAATCCTTACGTGGAGCTCCTTGCCCACATTCGCTAGCTTCATGTGATATGCGATTTCTTATGACAAACATATCCAAAGTCCCCTTTTTAATATTTCAAGAGGAGGGGTCCACCCCCATACCACTTGCTAGTTTGGTAAATGGTGGCGCATGGTCCATGTTGGAAGTTGACGTCACCTTCACCATTCCATTCTCTAGCCTTCTCAAACATTAAACCAAAGTTTTTTATTACATTGAAGAGGGTCCCCCCCACTTCTTCCAACCTCACGCCTTCACATGTGCTAATGTGAAGTTTTGGTTGACGTCACCCATCTCAAACATATTCACTACCCTCTCAAAAATTAAACCAAAGTTTGAGTCTAAAATTCACATGGAGAGGGTTGTATGCTTTAGGGGACCCATGCCATGTCACCCCATTACTTAAACAAATCAATTTTGACTTTTTCAACCTTGTCTTTGGTGCCAAAATGATGCACTTTTAGCATTAAAACCAGTGTAGTCAGACTCAGACTCAGCAAATACTCGGTTGGCTTGGGACTCGGCAGACTCGGTGACTCCGATAAGACTCAGATAAGACTCGGCAAATATGAAAAACATTAAAAATATAGTAACTTAAAAAATAATATATAAACATATATGTTAATAATTAAAATTTAATATATAAGCATATAACAATTCAAAAAATTGATATAAAGACATAGCAATGCATTTTAACGAGAAGTGTTTTCTCACTTGAAATCACAAACTATAATTATTAATTACAAATTATAAAAACCATAAAATTATTACAAAAAAAGATAATAAGAAAATTTCATAATTAAAATTATTAAAAATACTTAAAAAATGAAAAAACAAATTGTAAAAAATACACTATCATCATCCTATCCTAACCACGAGCAATCACATTCTTCAACCAAACTACCGGTGGCAGCGTCATCGCCTTACATTTATAAAATCCAAAGTATAGAAGTGCAATGAAAAAAATTAAAAATTGAAAATGCTCAGACCAGTCACATCCTCAGTGCTCAGACAAGTGTTAGCGACCTTCCTCAATGCACGCACACTCCAAAATTCCAAACACACAGACAACTGATAAATTGATAATAGCTAGGGGGCAAATGAGAACAACTCGGGGGAAGCCAAACTATTCAATGAGATGACAGGGGAGACCAGTGTTGTTTCGGGGGCTTATTCCCTCCTCGCGTTCCCTCCAAACCGCAAAAGCGACGATCAAATAGTCAACGGAGCGAGTAAATGACGAGTTCGGTGAGTGGCGAGTTTACCCTGCGAGTATGTCACGAGTACTTGTCCTAGTGGTCACTTGACAAGACTCGGCAAGACTCGCGAGTATTCAAAGAGTCCGACTACACTGATTAAAACGCCAAAACGATGCTCCGTTAGCTGAATAATGCTCCACGGGGTGTTCTGTCCTCCCAAAACATATGAAAAGTGGCGTCCAGGGTAAAGAGGGCACTCTGAGTGTGAGAACGAGCATCCCCACGCCAAAAACGAACTTCGAATTCGACTTTTATTACATTTTGAAGTTTTTTAATTAAACCATTAAAAATGGCTTAAAAAACAAGAAAAAAATATTTTTCTCGGAATCAAACAAAACTCTAGGGGGACCTAGCACATGTCCATACGACTCAATTCGAATGCCTAGCATGTTTAAAAATACTGGCACAACGGCTCTAATAACCTCCTAAGGCCTGACCACCAAGACGATTACCCCAACTTTGGAGGTGCGAGTGAAAAAACCAGACATTTTTAGTCGTTTGTTCAACAACCAATAATTACCAATAATTACCAAGGGAAAAAACACTTTGGCTAGTCGGCTTGATGCTTAAGTTTGGGAAGCCGAGCCTTTTATAAAAATTGATCATGCCAGCACATTCTTTACAATTTCTCCAAAGGCGTATGGACAGGTGTTACAAAAAAAATTGAATAGACTCCCAGAAAAAGCCTGGCGAAATTCTGTGTAGATTTTTCTGAGCAGCATCAAGAGCCATTCTCTTAGGGGAATGGAGACATCTGGTCCTGGACCAGGATGTGGAACCAGTCCAGTATTGGGGGACTCAACCTTGAGTTGAGTGACCATTCTGTTGAATGGGGATATTTGGTCCGGGACCAAGATATGGAACAGTCCAGCACTGGGGGACTCAACCTTGAGTTGAGTGACCATTCTGTTGAATGGTGACATCTGGTCTGGGACCAAAATATGGAACTAGTCTAGCACTGGGGGACTCAGCTTAGAACTGAGTGGTCATTCTTTGAATGGAGGCACCTGGTCAGTTACCAGGAATTTACTTAGTCCGGGACTAGGGACTCAGCCCGGGGCTGAGGGCCATGTTATCCACTAATTTTGCACTTAGTTGGATTAGCTGAGGAGCCGCCATTTTACAAACATGATAAATGTTTGTTTCCAGTGTATCAGATGATCTGCCTTTGTGCCTAGCCAGTTTTGGCTAGTCAATTTTTGTTTTGAATAATTATGACCATGGCCCTGCGGGGTTTATAATAAAATGTGCTAGTAGGGTGTTTTTGAGTGGTTCGGTCTCCTAAGACGTAGAATTTCAACTAAGTTATTCCAGGGAGTTTTTTGTCTTTGACAATTATGATTTGCCTATAGCCAAGTATAATTGACGAGGTTTTCTCCCTCTTTCTCCAAAGCTGGATTGCCCGATTTTGAATTTTGGGCCTTGGGGGGTTATTAGAGCCCAACTGAGTATATATAAACCTACTAGACATTGTTAGAATAGACTATGGTCATGTCCTAAGTCACTAGGACCCTCAGAAAAAATTTGAAATTTTTTTACCGGACACGTCAAAATTTTTATTTTTTAAGTTTTTAATTTTCCCTAAGTTTTTAATTAAAATTTTCCATAATTTAAATGGAAAAATTCAATTTGTAATAAGTTAGTCATCCTGAACCCGAATTCAGTGATTGAAGGCTCTAACCTTAAGCCAAAAATCATTCATGATCATCCGGCTAGCTATCTCAAAGTTTCAGAAGTTCATTCAGCCTCATAATTAATAATTTCTCAAAAAAGTCATTTACGGAGAAATTATTAATTAAAATATTAAAAATGAATATTTTGGAGAAAATAAAAAACTCTAAAAAATAAACCAAATTGAATATAATAAAAGGCTAAATAACATGGCACAGAGCATTTATGATGATTCCAATCAATATCGGTCAGTTTCAGATCAAGTATCAGAGTCTAGCAGATGAACTATCAGTCAGAAATCTGCCCTCTTTGGTCTAATCTGTTTTTGGTTGAAGTGTGGGTTATCTATTGGTTGGGTGATCATTACGAGGGAGGATGAGCCACCTCACCCCTCCTCATTACTCCAACACTCAGTTGTAGCTCAGTTAAACTCCAAATCATCATGCCGAGCTCATTCAATTACTTCGGTGTTACTCTTAGTCCGGATTTAGGGATTTGAGCCCTATTTTCTTTCCTTTTTGTATAAGTAGAGGCGCTTTTGAGCTCTACAACATGAACTTTTGTGCTTAGAAACTATGCAAAAAATTGTAATCATTATTTATTTGAATAAAGCTTTTCGACTTTGGACGTCTATGGGATTGTTTCTTCATTGGTGGATGTCTATCTTATGAGGTGATTTCTTTCCTTGTTTTAAATTTGTTACTCATATGGTGAATCAAATGACTAGCTTTAGAAGTCTATTGTTAGAACATAAGATCTTCCATTTGCTGCTGTCAATTTGGATTATTATGCAAAGTTTATCTTAACCTAGATGAGTACAAGTATTTAGTTATACGAAGTATTGATCATGGTTTAATATTCATAGCATACTAGTTATTTTGTTTGATCTCACCAGGTTTCGAGTTTGATTGTCTTAGCAGATCTTGCCGTTTGGAGAAGGGTGCAAGCTCAGTTGCATCAATCCCATCTCCATCATCATAAGAACTTTTCTAACACTGTTGTCTTTCAGGATCTACAAAGTTGGGCTTTGTCCAAGAGGAAAAAACATAGGGAGATCTTACTCCAAAGCTCCATCTTCAAACTTCTACCTCTGCCTTTCCTTTTTTTAAACTTTTTGCATTTGCTCATGAAATAGATCCAAGTTTCAATATTAATTATTCAGATATGTTTTTAGGGCTTTTACTAGATTTAGTTTCAACTTTCTTTTATTAGATCTAAGAAAAAATTTATGCTTTGCATGTGAATGTTCAAAAAAATTTTTAAGTATAAAATTTTTTCCAATTTGTTTTTTAATTTTTTTAATTTTTGCATTGTCTTTTCTACCATCTTTTAACAATATATGCTTGTTGATTTTTTACTTCTGTGACAGGTACAGCGGAAATGCTGGCGAAATTTTGAAGAATCAAGCCCTAAAAAACCATAATTTCCCTCTTCTTCTTTCCCCTTCTGCAGATTGCTCCAAAAGCCTTCCAGGAATAAGAAAAGAAGCAAAAAAGGCAGCAAAGGAAAACATTGTAAACAAATGAATAAAGAGCAAGTGGGATTACGGCTCCCACATCCCTCTTCTCCCATTTGGAGGAAGCTTGTATCGTCTCCTCATTTTCATGCTTTGTTTCACAATTTGTTAAAAGTAGGATATAATAGTTTCAATTGTTAGAGTTTTGTTTTATTATTATTATTAAAGTTAGATAGTTTATTTCTGAAACGTTCATCTTGCATAAAATAGAAAGGAGTAAAAAATTTCCTTATTTATTCAGTTAGCTAGTTTTAATTCTGTTCACTTTTTTGATATAATATTGCAAAAACCCTAAAAATTACCAAAATCTCTTGAATCTCACCATAAGGTGGATCAAGAGTGCTCTCTATTGGAGAGTTGCTTTTTGTTTTTTTTTTATTTGTTACTTACCCCCATGCTTTCCCGATTAGGGCCTAAAAAACCTGAAAGAGACTCTCGGGTAGTTTAGATCTTTATTTTTCTTTTAAGTTTAATCAATTAATTAATTAAGTTTCTTGAACTTGTCATAACCCAAGTCAAGAGCACTCTCTATCGGAGAGCATTGTTAGACTTGCATATCTTTGCATTAGGCATTTAGATTAGCTAAGTCTCTTGAACCTTTGTCATAAGACAAGGTCAAGAGCGCTCTCTGTCGGAGAGTTTTAATTAATCGACTTAATAAAATTTGCAACTCATTCCCCATAATTAATTAACTTTGTTGTCTCCTTGCTGAAGTATGTTCTGACCGACTTCAAAATCGGAGTACCCAGAAACGACATTGGATTTTTAATCTTGCAAGAGAAACATCATAAAATTTAAACCCCATAACCAACGCATCGATGTTGTAGAGAATTTCCTAAGTTTTTCTTAGTAGAGGCGTCGAAACTCCCCGCTGTCTAAGCTTCTCAGCTAGCTGGTCAATTTTCGCGATACTAGCTTGGGATACTGGGCGGGCCGTCATGTCTTCAACAGATTAAACTTGGAACATTCTCGCGGCTCTTGAAATACCTTCGCTGACACCATAAACAAGATCACTTAAAATATTTAAAATATACCAAGAACACTTGCACAACGTAATATTCACTAGCTTTATTTCAAGACTTGCTGTTAATTTCTTAAAAGCATTACAGAGCTTTGACTCCATAAAGGCATTGGTCTTTTAATCTTTGCATAATTATTATATCTGGATCACTTGTCTTTGGAACATTTTAATTTCCATCTGTGAATGCATCTTTATAAAGTCTTGAATTATTGTTTATCTTTTAATTCTCTTGATAGCAACGTGGATTGCTTTGTCTTATGTGTCAAATTCATAATAAACAAACACATTTAATCACAATAACTCCTAAACAACACCCATCTGCATCTGTAACCAATTAAAAACACTTTAACAACATTGATCCATAGAAAACTCTTTGTTAGGGACTACCCCCCTTGGCTTCGTTAGGAGTTAGCCTAAATGGAGGAGCTAGGAGTAGGTGACAGTACTACTACTTATCTCTGTGTTTGCCCCCATGGTCACACCTCTCCCACTTTCCTAAGTGAGGAGACAACTTTCGGAAAGTTTCTGCTGCTGGTGTGCAATCGGCGGACAACATCTTTTGGTGCCGCTGTCGGGGACAATTTTTTTTGTTCCTGGACGACCTTAGTTTTTCTAGTTTTTACCTTTTTGATAGATTTTTAGTCTGATCAACTTTCTGCAATTAAACTTGAATCCATCTGGCGACTCCACTATCAAATAACTTACCAAGGTATTCAACTAAAAGAAACTATGAAGGCCTACTCAATTTCATCCTTGAGCCTGAACAGGTTTATAGGAGGAGATTGAATAAGCTAGTTTCTCGTAGGATCCTTGAGAATCTTGGATCTAAGTCTGTTTTAGACATCCGTAGTTTGTTCCAAAAAAAATAATAAGCAAAATTGTTTTTTCTGACATAATGGGTGAGTACTTTACTCAACTCGACTTCTCTCAGATAGCAGGTCAACCTCATCATCTTCCAGACAAAGCTGTAGAGAAGCTCCCTATATTCACTGGCACTGATGCCACCACTTCCGCTATGCATCTCAGAAGTTTCTCCAAATGTGTCAATGCTTTCATCAGTGATCCTGCACATCAACATGATGATGCTTACATGAAACTCTTTGCTCTTTCCTTGGATGGAAGGGTTGGTGACTGGTACAACAATTTACCAGACAACTCCTTTGCTACACTGGAAGCTTTCAAGACTGCCTTCACTAACAGGTTTGGTGAAAAGAAGGAACCTAGGCATCAACTGGCTTCTTTAACAAACATAAAGAAGGAGAATGAGACTATGGATGAGTTCAACCAAAGATTCACAGAACTATCCAATGCCATTCATGCCACTTACAAACCACCTACACCATCTATCCTGCTTTATTACATTGAAGCACTAATATGCAATATCAGATCAGGGGAAGATGCAATATCAGATCAGGGATAAAGAACCCGATACTCTTCTAAACGCACAAGAAATGGCAGTCAAAATAGACAGAAATATGTAGTCTTCAGGTGAATCCAACCTTCCTAGTTATTCAAAGTCCTCGACTCTGTTAAAGTCAAATGAGCATGAAGAAGAGGATTCCTACAGAAAACAAATGATGGAAATAAAGGAAAGACTTGGAAGAATGGAAGATAAACATCTAGCTCAAATGAAAGAGATGCAGAACAAGGTCATTAGTATGGAAAGAGCACAATCACAACCTGTCCCAAGAACATTTCCTCCAAAAGTAAATTGGCAAAGAAAGGTACCCAACCATGAGCAGAGGCCTCCTCATCAGCTAGAGGCTGCTAACATGGTTGAAACTTACACGCCATTTTGTAGGGCATGTGAAGACCTTCATGAAGAATCTTCTTGTTATTATGCATGCTATGTTCAGGAGCATGGTTTTCCAGAAGGTTGTGGTCCTAAAGCATCATCAAGCGAGCCAGAGTACATCAACTATGTAGATGACATGCATGATATTTCCGGAGAAAGTTGGAGAGAGACAAAACAATATTCAAGAGAGCTTGAATACATTAACGCAGTTGGACAACTCCATCCTGTCACCACAGAAACCCGGGGTCAGGTCGAAGATTATAGTCAGCAATTGGATGACCTCACTAAAAACTTTGGCACTAATCCTACAAATGAGCATAATGATGATAGTTTGGAAGGTTTACTACTTTGTGACCTTTTTTCTGAAGAAGATGACTATGATCATGAGGAGGGATATAGCCAGGGATGTGAGACAAGTGAGGAAGAATCCCTTATATTTGAGATGGATGATAACTTCGAGACTTTAATTAAAAATCCAATCTTAGAAGTTTCATGTGATGAGATTCCTCCCTGCATTCCATTGGATGACAAATATTTGGAAAGTTGGGTTCCTTGTGATATCTTTGAAACCCAGCTTTTTGAAGAAGATTGTTTTGAGCAAAATGAGAAGTGTAGACAGGGACTTGATACCAGTGATGAGGCATCTCTCATATCCGACATAGATAGTGATGATGACGATTGGACTTTTATTGAAAATCCAACCTATGATACCTTTGAAAATATTTTTGAGAATCTCATCTATGATATGTCCAGCAAGGGGAGTTGTTATTCTGAAACTTATGAAAGTTGTAAGGAAGAGTAGTCAGAGTTATATTTGAGTATCTGTAAAGAGGACTTGGAGAAGCAATATAGTGAAGAATCAGATGGGGTGCAACTAGTTGAAGTTTTTTCTCGACCATCGTCTTCACATATAGATTTTCTTTATGTTTTGGAGCAGCTTGGGGCTTATACAACGAGTTATCATTTGATAAGCCTTGATGATCAACGTGATGGAGTGGTCAACCTGCCTCATCATCCCGATTTGTATATCAGCGCTATCCAGTCATGGATAGAAGCATCCTGCGCAAGCGCCTACCAGTTTGGGAAGAAGTTTGAGGACATTATTCATGCCTATGATTTTCTATCCAGCCCGCCCATCCTGGATCATCACGCAGGTTTGCATTTTCTAAATAAAATATTATTGTTTTGGCTGGTAACCAAAGACAAGGAAAACCCTTTTTACATTAATAAAATGTTTAGGTGGTTACATTGGATTTATGATTACACATAACCATTTTTATTTTCATGCTTAGAAGTAGGAAAATAGGCTCCTTAAAGTGAGAGTTTACTTTAGCATTTTCTTTCTATACTTAGGAATAAATAAATTTTTCAGTTAGGTTTTGTCATTCCTTTTAATAAAGCAACTTTTGAACTTGTGCTACTAAGGTTTTTCTTGTCAAGTTGAGATGTTCTTACAGGATATGGAAACCAGAGATTCTGGTGTTCTCGTATGCTCTCCTGGCATAAGAGATTAGATCGAGCACATGTCCCACAGTTGGAGCCAGATGTTATCCACTAATTTTGCACTTAGTTGGATTAGCTAAGGAGCCGCCATTTTACAAACATGATAAATGTTTGTTTCCAGTGTATTATATGATTCGCCTTTGTGCCTAGCCAGTTTTTGTTTTGAATAATTATGACCATGGCCCCGCAGGGTTTGTAATAAAATGTGCTAGTAGGGTGTTTTTGAGTGGTTCGGTCTCATAAGATGTAGAATTTCAACTAAAGTATTCCAGGAAGTTTTTTGCCCTTGACAATTATGCTTTGCCTATAGCCGAGTATAATTGACGAGGTTTTCTCCTGCTTTCTCCAAAGCTGGAATGCCCGATTTCGAATTCTGGGCCTTGGAGGGTTATTAGAGCCCAATTGAGTATATATAAACCTACTAGACATTGTTAGAATAGATCATGGTCATGTCCTAAGTCACTAGGACCCTCAGAAAAAATTTAAAATTTTTTTACTGGACGCGTCAAAATTTTTATTTTTTAATTTTTTAATTTTTCCCTAAGTTTTTAATTAAAATTTTCCATAATTTAAATGGAAAAATTCAATTTGTAATAAGTTAGTCATCTGAAACCCGAATTCAGTGATTGAAGGTTCTAACCTTAAGCCAAAAATCATTCATGACCAGCCGACCAGCTATCTCCAAGTTTCAGAAGTTCATTCAGCTCCATAATTAATAATTTCTCAAAAAAGTCATTTACAGAGAAATTATTAATTAAAATATTAAAAATGAATATTTTGGAGAAAATATAAAACTCTCCAAAATAAACCAAATTGAATAAAATAAAAGGCTAAATGACATGGCACGGAGCATTTATGATGATTCCAATCAATATCAGTCAGTTTCAGATCAAGTATCGGAGTGTGGCAGTTGAACTATCAGTCAGAAATTTGCCCTCTTTGGTCAAATCCGTTTTTGGTTGAAGTGTGGGTTATCTATTGGTTGGGTGATCATTACGAGGGTGGATGAGCCACCTCACCCCCTCTCATTACTCTCACACTCAGTTGTATCTCAGTTCAACTCCAAATCATCATGCCGAGCTCATTCAATTACTTCGGTGTTACTCTTAGTTCGGATTTAGGGATTTGAGCCCTATTTTCTTTCCTTTTTGTATAAGTAGAGGCTCTTTTGAGCTCTACAACATGGACTTTTGTGCATAGAAACTCTGCAAAAAATTGTAATCATTATTTATTTGAATAAAACTTTTCGACTTTGGAGGTCTATGGGATTGTTTCTTCATTGGTGGATGTCTATCTTATGAGGTGATTTCTTTCCTTGTTTTAAATTTGTTACTCATATGGTGAATCAAATAACTAGCTTTAGAAGTCTATTGTTAGAACATAAGATCTTCCATTTGCAGCTGTCAATTTGGATTATTATGCAAAGTTTATCTTAACCTAGATGAGTACAAGTATTCAGTTATATGAAGTATTGATCATGGTTTAATATTCATAGCATACTAGTTATTTTGTTTGATCTCACCGAGTTTCGATTTTGATTTTCTTAGCAGATCTTGCCGTTTGGAGAAGAGTGCGAGCTCAGTTGCATCAATCTCATCTCCATCATCATAAAAAAATTTCTAACACTGTTGTCTTTCAGGATCTACAAAGTCGGGCTTTGTCCAAGAGGAAAAAACATAAGGAGATCTTACTCCAAAGCTCCATCTTCAAACTTCTACCTCTACCTTTCCCTTCTTTAATTTTTTTGCATTTGCTCAGGAAATAAATCCAAGTTTCAATATTCATTATTCAGATATGTTTTTAGGGCTTTTGCTAGATCTAGTTTCCTTCATTAGATCTAGGAAAAAATTTATGTTTTGCATGTGAATGTTCAAAAAATTTTCCAATTTTTTTTTAATTTTGCATTGTCTTTCCTACCATCTTTTAACAACATATGCTTGCTGATTTTTTACTTCTGTGATAGGTACATCGGAAACGTTGGCGAAATTCTGAAGAATCAAGCCCTAAAAACCCATAATTTACCTCTTCTTCTTTCCCCTTCTGCAGATTGCTCTAAAAGCCTTCCAGGAATTAATAAAGAGCAAGTGGGATTACGGCTCCCACACCCCTCTTCCCCCATTTGGGGGAAGCTTGTATCGTCTCTCATTTTCATGCTTTGTTTCACAATTTGTTAAAAGTAGGATAGAATAGTTTCAATTGTTAGAGTTTTGTTTTATTATTATTATTAAAGTTAGATAGTTTATTTCTGCAAGGTTCATCTTGCATGAAATATAAAAGAGTAAAAAATTTCCTTATTTATTCAGTTAGCTAGTTTTAATTCTGTTCACTTTTTTGATGTAATATTGCAAAAAACCTAAAAATTACCAAAATCTCTTGAATCTCACCGTAAGGTGGATCAAGAGTGCTCTCTATCAGAGAGTTGCTTTTTGTTTTCTTTTGATTTGTTACTTACCCCCATGCTTTCCCGATTAGGGCCTAAAAAACCTGAAAGAGACTCTTGGGTAGTTTAGATCTTTATTTTTTTTTTAAGTTTAATCAATTAATTAATTAAGTCTCTTGAACTTGTCATAACCCAAGTCAAGAGCACTCTCTATTGGAGAGCATAGTTAGATTTACATATCCTTGCATTAGGAATTTAGATTAGCTAAGTCTTTTGAGCATTTGTCATAAGACAAGGTCAAGAGCGCTCTCTATCGAAGAATTTTAATTAATCAACTTAATAAAATTTGCAACTCATTCCCCCATAATTAATTAACTTCGTTGTCTCCTTGCCGGAGTATGCTCTGACCGACTTCAAAATCGGAGTACTCAGAAACGACATTGGATTTTTAATCTTGCAAGAGAAACATAATAAAATTTAAACCCCATAACCAGCGCATCGGCGTTGTATAGAATTTCCTAAGTTCTTCTTAGTAGAGGCGCCGGAACTCCCCGCTGTCTAAGCTTCTCAGCGAGCTGGTCAATCTTCGCGATACCAGCCTGGGATACTGGGCGGGCCGTCATGTCTTCAACAGATTAAACTTGGAACATTCTCCCGGCGCTTGAAAAACCTTCGCTAACACCATAAGCAAGATCACTTAAAATACTTAAAATATACCAAGAGCACTTGCACAACGTAATATTCACTAGCTTTATTTCAAGACTTGCTGTTAATATCTTAAAAGCATTACAGAGTTTTGACTCCATAAAGGCACTGGTCTTTTAATCTTTGCATAATTATTATATCTGGATCACTTGTCTTTAGAACATTTTAATTTCCATATGTGAATGCATCTTTATAAAGTCTTGAATTATTGTTTATCTTTTAATTCTCTTGATAGCAACGTGGATTGCTTTGTCTTATGTGTCGAATTCATAATAAACAAAAACATTTAATCACAATAACTCTTAAATAACACCCATCCGCATTCGTAACCAATTAAAAACACTTTAACAACATTGAGCCATAGAAAACTCTTTGTTAGGGACTACCCCCCTTGGCTTCGTTAGGAGTTAGCCTAAACGGAGGAGCTAGGAGTAGGTGACACTACCTAGCTCTGTGCTTGTACCCAAGGTCACACCTCTCCCACTTTCCTAAGTGAGGAGACAGCTTTCGGAAAGTTTCTGCTGCTGGTGTGCAATCGGCGGACAACATGCCATTCTCCGGGAGAATGGAGGCGCTTGGTCTGTTACCAAGTATTTGATCTTGTGTCAAATTATGCACCTTATGGTCGAGGTACCTGGTCTGTTACCAGGATAACACTACAAGCCCTAGACCGGGTCTAGGCATGTGTGATACTCTGACCCTCGATCAGTGGGCTTTGTGATCTTCTCCAAGGCTTAACTACCCTTAGTTAAGACACCTTAGTGTCCGAACTTGGTGTCACACAGAGTGTGAGATAAAAGTATTAGTAATTATTCTCTCTGTTTATGATGATGTACTTTACGTGGGGATGAAGGACCACCTTGACTACTTGTTTTGACCATAGGGCACTTGAAGAAGGCTAAAGTAAAAGTCAAAAATACATAAGGACCCTTAGTACCACTAAGGAGTCAAAGTGAAAGTGCAAAAAGACCTTTAGTACCACTAAAGGTAAAAGTCAAAGTGATAAAAGAATAAAATAATAATATTTTGTTCTTTTGAGTTTTGGTCCACTTATAGGTTACTCAAAGGCTATAAAAGAAGATCAATTCATTTCATTATTACATATACTTGCTCTTGCACACAACTGCTCCAAGGAAGGTATTCACTGGTTCAAAGAAGAAGAAAGTTTGTCTTGTGGTTATGCCCTACATGGATGAGTCTAGCTAGGGCACCCACACCTATTGAAGTCAAACCCTAAGCTAGGGTTTCATCAACAAAAGAGAAGCAACAATTTTCTTCTTTTTCATGTGCTGGGGTTTTACCTTGGTTCTTCTCACCTTCACGGGCAGCAACAGACTTTACACGGGCAGCCTCCATCCTTCACCGAGCAGCTTCTCTACTCCACGGGCAGGGTGCTTTTCTTCACTGGAAGCCCTTCTCTTCCTCCAAGCATCTACAGTAGGCTCGGGGCAGTCTGCTAGTGCTCCCAGGCTGCTACAGCAAACTCGGGGCAACCTACAGTTCCCACGAGCTGCTACAACAGGCTTGGGGTAGCCGACTAAGGCTTATGGCAAGCAACAAACAGGCCCGAAAGAATTCCGGGCAGGCCATTAGCCCTTGGACCAGCAGCAGACAGGCCCAACGGGGCTTGGGAAACAGCAAGGCAGTCCAACAAATCTTCGGGCAGCAGTAGAAGGAGCCCGGAAGGGTTCGGGCAGCAACAGAGGATCTAGGCAAGGCTTGGGAAGGCCTAAAACAGATCCGGGTAGGAGAGAGAAGGACCGGGTAGGGTCTGGACAGTTCGGGCAGGAGAGAGAAGATTCGAAAACAGGTCTAGGCTGAGATTTTGTAGGTTCGGGCAGGAGAGAGAAAATCTGAGCAACTACAGATCTGGTCTTGGGCAGTAAAGGTGGAATTAGGGTAGTAAGCCCTAATTTGATTTTTATGTAAAAATCATCTTTTGTGTAATTCTGTGAATTTGTGGTGCAAACCCAATTAGGGTTTGAGAATTTTTTTGAAGAACTCAGTTATCTCATTTATGAGATGAATTACTAATGCTTTTGGGGTTTTTGTCCTTTAAAGGTTTCCCTAGTGAAAAACTCTTGTGTTCACTGTTCTTGATGTGTTGATGTTTTTACTGCATTTGTCATTTGTTATTAGTTAGTCTGCAAATTTTAAAGTATTCATGTTAATGCTAAAAATTCAACATGGTATAAGAGCTTAGCATGTAAAGACACAGTAAAAAGAGATTGATGTTGTCTTCCTAGACCTTGGGATATTTTGCAGACTTGACATTTGACTAAGTGGCAGAGATGGCCACCAATATCTTTAGACCGGAAGAGAAGCTTCAAGGTTCAGCTAACTACAACTCCTGGTGTTACTCCCCATATTGATATGGTGACAATTCGTATCAGTTTGCTATCATAGCTTCGTAATAGTTCTGCATCTTGATCTTTCAGAGTCTGCCTCTATAGCTATGTTCTTTTTGACCCCGGTTTTCTCCATAGTCCATTTCTACACTGGATAAACTAATTGTTTTGCAGGCCTTCAAATATATATATTTTTACTGGAGATTCTCCTTGCTGCAACACATTCCTCAAAGCACAGACCCTTGATTTTCAGAAAATCAGGATACATGAGCTGTTGTAGGCTCAAATCAAGAAGAGGAAGAATGCGAATTAAGTGAAGATTTAGTGGATGCATGCATGCCTGGTGATGTGGTTATAGTTTGTGGGATAGTAAAAGTAATCAACATTGGTATGGATGTTAGAGGAGGGAAAGCAAAAGTAAAAAAACAGGGTTTGTTTTACCTATATCTTGAAGTTGTTTCTATTATGGACTCAAAAGCCTCAATCTTCATCCAAAGACACGCAAGATGGTGAAAGTTCTAGTATAAGAGGTGCTTCTTCATCGAGCTTACAATCCTTCACCTCAAGGAACCAAGAGTACAGTCTGATAAGATTTATGATACAAGCAACTTCATTGCAAGTCTTCAAAGCATTGTGCGGGTTGTTGGGTGGATACCAGATGATATGAGCTCTATAATTCCAATAGTAATAAGTGTTCCTTGCAGGGTAACTCATGACTATATTGATGAACATGTTGGCCCAGTTTTCAACCAGAAATTATTCTTGATAGTTTTTTCCTAAACATTGACTTGGACATCAAAGGAGGAGAAATTTGTAGAGCCACCCCAGAACTTTGTTGTATCAAGCTGCCTTTCCAGAGGTTTCTAAGGTCGCTGCAAGTAGGGTTCTGGAAGTGATAACTACAGAGAGGTTTCTCCAACATACATTCGAGATGAGTATTTTTATCCAAAGTATTATTTTGCTCTTGGTCGTCCCTGCAAAAATGTTTTTACTCCGGAGGCGGTGTATACAAATTCACTATTTTAAAGGAGATAATGCAATGATAGAGGCAGATTCTACATCACAAAGGTTGTGATTGTAGTGTACTTAGTGGACAGTGGCTTTGAAGCAGCTCTTACAGAAGAAAGCTTTTCAATGTATTGTAAGCCTGTTGAGCTGTACAACATCCTTCATCTCTAAGCTTCAAAACAACCTTTATTTCTTCAAAGAACTTTAAGATAGATGGATTTCAGGGAACTGTCTCTTTCATTACATCAAAGGTGGAGCATTTTTGTGGTGGATGCACCAGATTGCGTCTTTTGGCAGATGGAAACTTCAAAGTTTGGTCCTTCAAAGGTAAGTTTGAGGATGCAATACGTAAAGGCGTGGATCCCGGATTGCAAAAATAACACACAATTGAAATATAATTGAAGAATGGCATGCCCGTCACAAATGATGCCGTGCCCAAAGGAAGGTGATCGCCGAGGACGCTGTTACACTAAATCTTGGAGTGCTTAAGTTTGTTGTTATCACCGATACAGGGAGGTGCTTAGCAGTTCTTTAAAAGATTCCACGAGTCGTGACTTTCAGTGGTGAATGATTCGGGGGTATGGTTGACAATTTCTCCATAACGTGTCTGTTCAGGAACTTATATTTTGGCAACCAGTGGACAAATCAGAGCACGCCAAATAAAAAATCTTCCCAGCCTTCGGGGTCATTACAGTTCGCAGATCGCAAACGGCAGCATGGGGAGACAAATCAGTCCCGGCGGCCCAACAAATCTCAGTCAGTTGATGAGATTGGCGTTCCAGTTGTTTCTCTTCCATTGACAAAACGTCTAAAACAGTCACTAAGAGGTTCCGGTGACAGAGCACATTGAATGTTAAAAATTCCATCGACAACAGATCCCGAAAACAAAGCACATGACAGATAATTTGGATCGAATATCATGAGGTTGGTCATTTGACAACCAAAGTAGTGGATCCGATTTCGTGGAGCTTTAGATCACAGATAGGTGGTGTCATTATCCATGATTGTTGGCAGCCGATGGCATGAAATATCCATCAGATAATTCTCGGTCTAGAAGATTGACATTCATTTCATATAGCCCGAGAATCAAGACTGGCGTGGATCAACTATTGAAGTTTCAATTGATAGACATCGCATCCACCAGTTGATCCTCCTTTTGGTTGTTTTGTCGTTGCTGGCAGGTTTCCTAATGGTATTCTTGACGCGGCTGGCAGTGGATCGAGGGTATCAGTCTGCTACGTGGACATTTTGGAGCAGGCCCAAACGTTGGTGGTATCCAGTTTTGACGCGTAGATTATAAACTATGCCTAACAACTGGAACAACGCGTTTGATCCCGTATCCTTTCTATTGACAACCATCTGCATGGAACTAAACGTAGGACAAAGCCGATTGGTGAATATGGGCATCTTTCATATTTCAACAACTAGTCAACTAAAGGTTTTATTTATTCATTTTATTAAAGGGACAGTCCACTCTTGTTATGTAATAAATCTTCTTAGATATGCTTTGAGAGAAAAGGGGACTTTATACCTTTTTTCTTTTTATTATTATTTTATTCCCTTTTAGGATAAAAGTAAAAGAGCCTTTGGGGCCTATAAAGAGCAAGGCCCTTTCATTGTAAGGGGATGGGATTTTTGGGCTGGGAGGATCTTTCCCCAGAGTTAATAAAGAAAAAATCATGTTGAGTTTTGGGACATGTTGGGCTTCTCTGTCGTAGTTCTGTGTTTTCATGAGTTATAGACCAAGCTAGCATAAAGGGCTAACAAGCTAGCACGTTGGGCAAGCATTTGCAGCTGCCAAGTTCGTTGTCGCCGTTATGTTCTTGGAGGTTTGGGAGTAATGGAAAGTAGTCAGTTATACTTCCATTCTCCTTGCCTCTGATTATGGAACGGACTAGCTTAGTCTTCCTTTTGCGAAACGCAAAGCCTTTTCGAGTCCCCTTTTGACTCCATTTACCCTTCTGGTACTGGCACTGGCCTTCCCTCGAGAATTGATCCTCCCTTCCCTTCCTGCCCATCAATCCGACTCTTTTTCCTATTTTGCTACCTGTGTTTCTCTAAGGCAGCCTCTTCAAATCACCTTGCCCTCAGCCGCACCTGCCTTAGCGATCCGAACTTAGGGAAACCCCCCTAGAGATGGAGAAGAGCCATCCTGAAGCGAGGAGAGAGGGGTGTGGTGACATTGGCCTCTCTCTCAAGAGTTGTCGTCGGGCCGGTGCGCCGACAGTTTGGGCTTTCAGCATTTGCGTGTAAGGTGGTGGCCCTTTAAACAATGGATACTCTATAGAAAATAAACCCAGACTTCAAACCCGACCTAAAATTCCTCCCCATTTGTGGTTGCCTTTACTTTATAGAAAATGAACCCATAGCTAAAAGTCAATCAACCCTAAGCTGACCTAGGCTAAAATTCCTCCCCCTTTTGTGGTTGCCCTTAATCAAACTAGAGCAGACCCACCGAACCTCTTTTCAAGCCTCTCTCAACCCTCTCCGAACCTCCTCACAACCTCCTTTGAACCTCTTCCGAACCCTTTCCGAACCTCTTTTGATGCCTCTCCGAACCCTCTCTCAACCCTTGCCGAACCTCTTCTGATGCCTCTTTGAACCTCTTCTCAACCCTCTCTCAACATCTCCGATGCCACTTTCAACCTTGACTCTCAACCCTTGCCCTTGCCCTTGCCCCTTGCCCCTTGCCACTCTCAACCCTTGCCCCTTGCCTTTCTCAACCCTCTCTCAACCCTCTCTGATGCCACTCAGAGATGAACGAGTGAGCCCCCCTGCCTTTTAGCATTCTGCTAAGGGGGAGCGCGCCTGGGCTGTATCTCCTTAGGGATTCAAACAGCCTTGAAACAGCCTTGATGGGCTAAATATACATCAAACAGCCTTGAAACAGCCTTGATGGGCTAAATATACATCAAACAGCCGGACGGATTGAAATAAAAAAAATAAACAAAAAGAAAATATGGTACTTTCATTAGTTGTTCATTCAGTTGCTAATTATATGGGTCTTCATTTAGTTGATAATAGGATTGTTGCTAATTATATGGGTCTTCGTTTAGTTGCTAATAAGATAGTCCGTTCAGTTGCTAATAGAATGGTTGCTAATGATAATATGGGTCTTCATTCAGTTGCTAATATGGGTCTTCATTCGGTTGCTAATGCTAATATGAGTCTTCATTCAGTTGCTAATAAGATGAGAGGTTTTTATGCTACTCTTTATGGTATTGGTTGTTTCAAGAGACAGGATGCTACGTTACGAAACATCAGATACAGGATGCTTGCTAGCTCAGGATCTAAGGATGTTGATAGGGATGCTATTATTGATTTGTTTTGGGAGTCATTTTACGACCAAATTGATTTTTCAATCGTTAGGGATAAGAAGAGTAACGCTACTCTCTATCACGATGTAGTTATCAAGTTGTTGAACAACTCGAAACCTTCTAATGGTGAATCTTGAGTAAGGATGAGTTGTGGATATTACAGAATCAAATTGAAGAGCTGACAATGAGTTTTGATGAACAAATTATGTTTAAAAGCATTCTGAGCATGGTGGGCCTATTAATAAGTAAAGAGAAGATTATTGCAAATGTATATTTAATGCAGAAGTGTGAGCTATCCGAGAATGATTTAATTTATATTAATGTGATGGGTAAATATACACTGGAGGCTCTCCTTATTAATGTCCTAGGGTCTGTTTTCAACTGTTTACAGGATTTATCAGTCATTAAGGTATCTACTTTGATACAACAAATTAATTCAGCTGTCAAAGTGCAAGCAGTAAATCTGGGTGTTATGGCTTGAGGTACGTAAGGTGTAAGGTAATCACAAACTCTAGATCTATTGATGATAGTAGTAAATGGACTTGGGATTTGGATGAGGGCTTCAGTCATATGAGGGTTGATCCAAAGTGACCTATGGGGGAAAATACTAGATCTAGGGTTGAGGTACTAGCAACTGACGAAGATAACCACTATCTTGGGAAACGTAACTGAGACGGGGTGAGTAAGGACAAAGTTGGGACTGTCTAGTACCAAAGAGATAGACTCAATGAAAGATATGAAATGCCAAGTTACCTGAGTTATCGAGGAGAGGTCAACTTTCAGGGGAAAGAGGTCAAAAAAGGGGCTAGCGCTATGCTTGGAGATCACTGCTTGTTCAGCCTTGGGTAATGAAGTCAGTATCAGCAGAGTGTTTAAATGAACCCACCTGGGATATGCCTTGATCTATGGACCCAAAAAAGGATTTGGCCCGAAAGATTCAGGTTATAGGGAAATCAACAGAAAGAGGGCTAGTGCTAGGGTTTGGAGAGGCAGATCTGTAGATCTAGAGCCACCAAGAGACTATCAACTCAGCGTTGGAGTGGAAATGAGATCAGGATGGCTCGATCTACAAACCCAAGTCATAAAATTTCAGGAAAAATTAGATCTGGAAAAGTCAAAATCTGATGAGGGAGGTTAGGAGGCTGAAAGTCAGTTTTTCAGATATAGGGCTACCTGGCAGAAACTAGCTCAGCGTTGGGGGTGTTCTGGAATGAGGAAGACCTGATCTACACACCCATGTAATTATTTTCCGGAAAAAGTCAACTCTGGAAAAAGTCAAATTTTCAGTGGGGCGTTGGGGTTTGAGCAGTCAAAAATTCAGATCTAGGGAAAACCAGTCACAGTTAGGGAAGTGTTGAGGATGATTCAGTGAGGGGGAGGCCCGATCTACAAAACCCATAAATGGTTTGGTCAAAGATCAAGTAGTTCCCCGATTAAATATTTTTTGAATTTTTATTATTTAGGAGTTTTTTCAGAAAAATTGAAGAAAAGCAGGTACAATGGATTGAGATCTGAAGAGAAGAGACTTACCTGTTAGATCTTACCTGGAAATGCTTGTAGATGCCTTGATGATGATGATCCCCGCCATCCTGATCAATTTGAGAAGATTGAAGCGAGCTCTATGTCCAGTGTTTTCCCGAGGAAGTGAATGCGCCCTCTCTCTTGCACAACAAACGTCAACCATATCAGATTTGCTGTGACATGAGAAAGAAGCTATATGCTGCAGAAAAATAGCAAGAAGAAATCATAGGTCAACACAACACTAATGAAAACTCCCTGATAAAAAATGAAGACAATCCAAGCGAGTTGAGGTCCCCCTGCAAAAATGCCCAAGCTAAAGTCGTCCTTCTATAGACAAGACAATGATCCCCAAAAAAATATAGATCTCATAAAAATTTCCTGAATGCTAGGAAGAAAAAGACTTTCCAATCACCATCGAAGAACATTAGATGCAAAGCAGGTCCAGAAAATATCTACAAAAAAATCTTTCTATTAATCAGATCCAAGAGCCAAAGACCCTTTACAAATGAGAAGCTCTCTCCTTTAAATAGAAATGAGAGAACCTGAAATATCCCAAATCCTGATATTTTCTATTTCTAAGCAAATATGCTGATACAACTGGGCATGCAAACTGCCATGCAAAAATCCCTATTTTATAGGAAAAATTAGAGTTAGGGTTTGTGAGATAGAATGAACACTTACCACTGATAAGCCGGTGAAACTGCTTCGGAGAAAGTATGCAAGCACCGAGAACTGGATCGGAGATGGGCAGATCTCTTCTGCTTCCGGTGAACCCCCAGCAGCAAGAACCCCAGTCAGAAAAGGGTGACGCTTTCAGTGAAGGAGGTGTCCGATGAAGCTGCCGATTTGCAGGGCTGATACCCTTCCTGTGCCGGAGAGATTGCCTGGTACATGTGGGATTTCTGAGACCTCTAGGCAGGATAGCGACTTGCTTCTGAGAGACAGCTTCTCACGCCCTTGGAATACCGAAATTGCTGATAACTGTTCCAGATGAGCACGGACGGATTTGATAATCACCGGGTACCGGAGTATGATGCTGATGATGAGAATAGTGCCTGAGTTTTGGAGTAAAACCGAGATCTGAAGGCCCAACAATTGATTAGGGCTTTCTGGCTGAAAACCCCCTCTTACGGCTGCACACGTGTCCCTGCAGCAATCTATACCATATACTGGATAACTTATAAATGAATGAATGAAGAACAAGTGGTGAACCTATATGGCTTACCCTGAATAAGACTAGGACAGATGTTTCACTGCCGAAATCCCGTTAGCTGAAGACTCCGTCTCCAACCCCAACTGCTGTGCGGTACGCTGTGCTACTATCCAAGAGCTCCCAAAATAATCATAATCAAAAGTGAAGTCTTCTTTCGCTTTATCCTCTATTTATAATGTTCAAACGGCGAAAACCCTAATCTTTGACCTAATTAGGTCACTTTATCTTCTAATTTGCCGTTGACTTGCATGCATGTGGATGGAGACTTAAAGAGTGCATGCATCATTAAATATTGCTTGGATGGCATGCATGAAGGTGGCCTTTGGCCCCGGTGGCCTTTCTTGACCTAATGATGATGCCCTAGATCTTCTATGGATGGCATCAGTCCTTAGCTGATTCCCTAGCTGTCAGTAACCGCTCGAACCCACAGGAATCACATAGGTTAGCGGTTTCGGGCCTCAAGGCCTAATTGGAAGAGGACATTACAGTCCTCCCCGCTTGAGATTGCTTGTCCTCAAGCAACTTCAAATTGGGATGCTGCAATACATGTTCACCTTCCCAAGTGGCATCCTCTGGTGGTAGTTCTTTCCATTGAACCAAGTATTCTCGGATTATCCTGTTCCTGAGCTTCCTTTCTCTAGTCTGTATGATCCGTTCGGGAATCAGTATCAGTAGTCCTTCATCGTCTAAAGGAGGCAATTCGGTGGATGGAGCAATGTGTTGCCCAAGGGTCTTCTTCAGATTAGATACATGGAACACATTGTGAATTTTGCTTTTCTGTGGAAGTTCTAGTTCATATGCCACCTCTTCCACTTTCCTGATTATTCTGTATGGTCCATAGAAGCGGGGTTTTAACTTCTCTGCTCCTTTCTTCTTAAGTGATGACTGTCTGTAAGGCTGGAGCCTTAAGTATACTAAATCCCCTACCTCAAAGCTTCGCTCAATCCTGTGTTTGTCGGCATACAACTTCTGTTGATTCTGGGCTGTTTGTAAATTCTCCTTCAGTATTTTCAGAATGTCCTGACTGTCCTGTATCCAATCCTTAGCCTTAGGAGCCCTACTATCTCCAAATGCCAAATCTGCATAGTCCAAGGCCTTGTAACCATATAATGCCTTAAAAGGAGTCATCCTAATAGACATGTGATAGGTAGTATTGTAGCAATACTCCCCTAGGTGTAGCCATTTGATCCAGGTTCGCTGCTGCCCTGCTACATAGTTCCTTAAATATCCTTCGATCCACTTGTTGACTATTTCTGTTTGCCCGTCACTCTGGGGGTGATAACTTGTACTAGTAGCCAGCTCGGTCCCCACCAATCTGAACATTTCCTGCCAGAAGGCACCCGTGAATCTACTATCCCGATCACTGACAATGGTCTTAGACAACCCATGTAACCTGAAGACCTCCCTGAAAAATAACTCAACTACTTGAGCTATCGAGTAGTCTGATGATATCGAGAAGAAATGTGCAAACTTGGTCAGTCTGTCAACTACTACGTATAAACAATCTCGCCCTTGGACCTTGGGCAAGCCTGAAATAAAGTCCATGGAGATGCTTTCCCACTTCTGTTCTGGAATTGGCAGTGGCTGGAGTAACCCTACTGGATGGGTGTTCTCAATCTTGTTCTGCTGACAGATGCTACATTCTTGGACATGCTGCATAATTTCCCCCTTGAGACCCTTCCATGAGAACCTCTCTCTGATCTGCCTGTAGGTCTTTAAGAAACCTTGATGCCTTGATAAAGGAGAATTGTGGGCTGCCTGAATGATCTTTTTCCTCAATGTGGATTCTGGAACGAGGTATATCCTGTCTTTGTAATAGATGATGTCATCCACAATCCTGTACCTATCATCCTGAATTTGCCCGTCCAATAATTCGCAAGCGAATTTATTTTTGGAGTATTCCACTAAGAGAAGTGCCCTCCAATCCGTGGATATACTACTGAGAGATAATGGGGCTAGACGCCTGGATAATGCATCAACTACTACATTAGTCTTACCTTTTACATACTCAATCTCGAAATCATAGGCTTGTATTTTGCTGACCCATTTCTGCTGTCGCTCATTCAGTTCCTTCTGCTCCAGGAAATACTTGAGGCTGTTATGATCGGTTTTGATTTTGAACTTACTGCCCACCAGGTATTGTTTGAATTTTGTGAGAGCATGCAAGATGGCTAGCATCTCCTTGTCATATATGGAGTAATGGCGCTCGTAGTTCTTCAGTTTACGGCTCTCAAATGCAATAGGGTGATGATTCTGCATCAACATTGTTCCTAACCCTTCCCCTGAGGCATCGCATTCTACTACAAAGGGTTGTGAGAAGTCTGGTAATGCTAGAACTGGACAAGAGCTCATAATAACCTTCATCTCCTCGAAAGTTTTCTGTGCTAAGTCTGTCCAAGTGAACGCTCCTTTCTTGGTGAGATCGGTGAGGGGTGCTGCAAATTGGGAGAATTCCTTAACGTACCATCGGTAATAAGTGCATAGACCTAAGAAACCTCTCAATTCTGTAACTGTTTTTGGCGCGGGCCAATCTCTGATAGCTCGGATTTTCTCCATGTCCACCTGTACTCCTTCTGCATTGATTACATGCCCTAAATACATCATTTCCTTCATGCCAAACTCACACTTGGACATTTTCGCATAAAGCGAATGTTCTTCTAAAATACTCAATGCTTCGTCCAGGTGTTTCAGGTGCTCTTCCCATGTTTTGCTGTAAATTAGGATGTCATCAAAGAATACGAGCAAAAACTTACGTAGCTGTGCTTTGAATGTGTGGTTCATGCATGACTGAAAAGTGGCCGGAGCATTGGTAAGTCCAAAGGGCATGACCAAAAACTCATAGTGACCATAGTGACAGCGAAAAGCTGTATTAGAGATGTCCTGATCCCTTACCCTGATCTGATGGTACCCCGAGCGAAGATCGATCTTGGAGAAGTATTGAGCTCCCCGAAGCTCATTCATGAGTTCGTCAATTCTGGGAATTGGATACCTGTTCTTAATGGTCTTTTTGTTAAGTGCTCGATAATCGATGCACATTCGCAGTGTACCATCCTTCTTGACCAACACTACTGAGGATGCAAAGGGGCTAGAACTAGGCCGAATATATCCAAGCTCCAGTAATTCTTTGATGGTTTTCTCAATCTCATCCTTGTACCTTTTGGGATGTCGGTAAGGAGTGGTGATGACCGCTTGTGTTCCCTCCTCTAGCTCGATGATGTGTTCAAAACCTCGGTCTGGTGGTCTACCTGATGGAAGGTCCCGAATTTTTGTAGCAAGGCTTGAATGTCACTTGGGTGTTGTGTGGTGGTCTCTGGGGGTTTCTTGAAGGTGACCAAACATTCTGCAGCCCATTCTATATCATTCTGTCGGAGTACTGCCTCCATTCTCTGTGACGAGACCGGTTTTGGGGGATAAGTGTTCATGCCCCTCAAAACTACCCTTTTGCCATCTGGCCCCTGGAACTCCATATCCATTTCCTTGTAGTCTGTAGTGTATTTCCCTATAGAATAAAGCCACTGAACACCCAATACCACATGAGTATCTGCTACATCCACTACATAGAAAGAGTCGGTCATCTGATAGTTACCTAAGGCAACATTCAATTTTGGGATCCAGTAGTTGCACGCCATGCTAGAGTTCCCGGCTACTGCTACAGTGAATCCTTCGAACTTCTTGGTCTGAATACCTCTCTTGGATACCCAAGCGGAGTCAATGAAATTGTGGGTGGCTCCCCCATCAATCAATACTCCTACTCTGTGACCCTGTACTACTCCCTTGACCCTGAGAGTATGCAATCTTGGTACTCCAGATAATGTAGCAATAACTCCCTCTGGTGTATCACCCTGGTGTGATTCCTCTTCTGTGGCCTCCTGCTCATAGTCGTCCTCATCACTGTCTGAATACACCTCAATGTAGTGAGCCTTCACCTTCCCGACACACCTGTGTCCTGGTACCCATGGTTCCTGGCAGGTGAAGCATAGCTTCTTCCTTCTCAAGTCTTTCCTAGTGTCTTCGTCTAACCAAGTTTTCTTGG
>LPNX010164142.1:266358-349319 GCA_001517045.1 Pseudotsuga menziesii
CCGATCTATTGGTGAGGGAGGTGTACTATGGAGACCTATTTCTGGTTTCGCTGATAACCTGTTGATTGCATTGAGCACATCTTTTTGTCCCTTGGCTAAGTCTTGCAATGCAGAGACCAAGCTACGAAACTCCATCCGATCCTCTTCTTCTCTCATTCCTTTTCCCCTATCCGAATGTATACCTGTTTGTTCCATGTCTGAATTGGTATCTTCCAGTAGGATATATTCAAATTCCTCTGTGTATCTACTCTTCCTCCTCCTATAGGTTACAAAGGGATCTCCTTCTGTGTTCATCTACTTTTCATTTCTTAAGCCCACAGCTGGCCAAGAAAACAACTCTGATACCACTGAAATATCCCAAATCCCGATATTTTTTATTTCTAAGCAAATATGCTGATACAACTGGGCATGCAAACTGCCATGCAAAAATCCCTATTTTATAGGAAAAATTAGGGTTAGGGTTTGTGAGATAGAATGAACACTTACCACTGATAAGTCGGTGAAACTGCTTCGGAGAAAGTATGCAAGCACCGAGAACTGGATCGAAGATGGGCAGATCTCTTCTGCTTTCGGTGAATCCCTAGCAGCAAGAACCCCAGTCAGAAAAGGGTGACGCTTTCAGTGAAGGAGGTGTCCAATGAAGCTGCCGATTTGCAGGGCTGATACCCTTCCTGTGCCGGAGAGACTGCCTAGTACATGCGGGATTTCTGAGACCTCTAGGCAGGATAGCGACTTGCTTCTGAGAGACAGCTTCTCACGCCCCTGGAATCTCGAAACTGCTGATAATTGTTCCAGATGAGCACGGATGGATCTGATAATCACTTGGTACCGGAGTATGATGCTGATGATGAGAATAGTGCCCGAGTTTCGGAGTAAAACCGAGATTTGAAGGCCCAGCAACTGATTAGGGCTTTCTGGCTGAAAACCCCCTCTTACGGCTGCACACATGTCCCTGCAGCGATCTATACCATATACTGGATAACTTATAAATGAATGAATGGAGAACAAGTGGTGAACCTGTATGGCTTACCCTGAATAAGACTAGGACAGATGTTTCACTGCCGAAATCCCGTTAGCTGAAGACTCCGTCTCCAACCCCAACTGCTGTGCGGCACGCTGTGCTGCTATCCAAGAGCTCCCAAAATAGTCATAATCAAAAGTGAAGTCTCCTTTTGCTTTATCCTCTATTTATAATGTTTAAACGGGGAAAACCCTAATCTTTGACCTAATTAGGTCACTTTATCTTCTAATTTGTCGTTGACTTGCATGCATGCGGATGGAGACTTAAAGAATGCATGCATCATTAAATAATGCTTGGAGGGCATGCACGAAGGTGGCCTTTGGCCCCGGTGGCCTTTCTTGACCTAATGATGATGCCCTAGATCTTCTATGGATGGCATCAGTCCTTAGCTGATTCCCTAGCTGTCAGTAACCGCTCGAACCCACAGGAATCACATAGGTTAGCGGTTTTGGGCGTCAAGGCCTAATTGGAAGAGGACATTACGGAACCAAAATCCTAACCACTTTCAAAACAAGTGGCTAAGATTAAAAGATAAAATATTCTAATCAATGGTTGAGATGAGCTCAACATACAATACATGGATCAATATAACCATAAAGTACCAAAGTGGACTAAATCACCCATAAAGAGGGTACCCCATTCAACAAGAAATAAATGAAGCACATGGTGGGTCCATGTAGTGTTAACTAACTCCCTATGGGTGCCCCATGGGACAATAAAATAATAAAATATTTTAATTTTTTGACTTTGTGCCTCCTTGAGGAAATCGTGAGCCTCCCAAAAGCTCCAGAAAATAATAAAAATGCCCAAAAAATAGGTGTGGGCCCAATCAGGTGCTGCAACTGCTGGATAAGGTGTGGAGGACATCGCTCTCATAATCATGACTCATCCCATGTCATTTCCTTGCCTTAGTATCCCAAATCGATTTCTTCAATAGCCATTTGATCATTTTTTCATCAGCCTCGGGAAATGTGAACCTGCCAAAACAACCTCCTAGGGTGCTTGCGTTGTCAAACTGAGTCCACTAGGCTTTTTGGGATGGGGGTACTATGGTACAATCAAGTGGCTACACCCCCTATGCCCATACAACGCCCTGGGAGATCCAAATGAAACACCTCCCTACTCAGACACATCATCCTATGAAGCAAAATTGCATCAAAAAGGTAAAATGAGTGTGATCATCTCTGCAAGTGCCCGGAACCGAAAATAATCTCTCATTAGAGTTAGAGAGTCCAAATCCATCTAGGGTGTATACTCATACCCTTTCCAAGTCTCTGCCTGGTCATCAACAACATCCAATAGACAATATAATCACCTGTAAATGACCGGATACCAATAATATAACTCATACTATCATCCATCTGTTGCAAGTGCTATAAGGCTAAGACATGCTCTACAAATCATTTAAGCAACAATCACAACAAGTAGCAGTCATTTCATTGGCAGTACATCAACCAAATAAATATATAGGGCTTTATTTATTATTACTCAGACTAGCCTTTCAGGACTATACTCACTTCATAGTTGTAGTCAATTTGCTAGTGAAGGGTGAAAGATGAAATTTACAAGGCTAGGGAAAATGATGACTTCCTACTTAACATCATGACACTTTGGATATGGCAGGGAAACACTCACTATAACCACCTGCCGGACAAACAACAACACAAGGAATGGCGGTGCCTCACAAATGGTTGAGTTGTTCAGAGAGTGCTTATTCAACTTAGGCATCATGTCTACATCAAGTTTGATCCAGTTTCATTAGGACCATCAATTTTATTTCCATGGCCTTTTTTGGCTTATATGACCCTTTGGGACTTCACCAGTGCTTAAAAGCATAGCTAATCACAGCTTTCATCCGGGACATATTCAACTTTATAAGGTCAGCAATATATAGCATATATTTAACCATTGCTTTTTTGGACCTTTTTCTTATACCCTTCTAGGGGTATTTTAGCATTTCATTGCTCTTGCCCTTTTTCACAAATGTTAAGAAACACAGTTTAGCATTTTTCATTTTCCATGGGCGCATATATAACATTTTCCAATACAAGTAGTACATGAGCTTTCAGTTTTAGCCAACAACATCTCAAGTGACCAGGGGGAGTTCTGCACAGTGCCAAACATAGGGACAACCGACCAGAATGATTTAGGCATACAATCCAACTCACCAAAGGCAAGTTCTGTCACCAACTCAGAGCCGAGACACAATATAAACAAGGAGGCTTATCCAACAAGGGTTCTAGCGGGGAAAGGTCCTCCATGCCACAAGTTAAGTAGTAAGTCAGGTTAAAATAAAACATGAAGGTAACGGATGGGCGGAGATAGTGAATGATGAAGCCAACACTAGCAAGCCAAAACAATGGTGGGAATGACTACCTCTATTCTCCCAAAGGAGGGCAAAACCAATGAGTATAGATTAGGAACTTCTAAGTCTAAGTAGGGACATCAATACATAATACAAAATACATCCAAGTCCATAGAATTATGACCGCCAGATCATGACACTACATGTTAATACATGTCACAAAGATGAATATAAGAGCAGTGATAACCATAACACAATATAATAAAAGCTGAGTCATAATCATGCATATAATCCGTCTGAACCATCATCTGTCCAATGAGAAAGTACCGATATAAAACTGGGCATCATTAACTGCTCTGTAAATGACTAAATGGCTACATGAAATATCCCAAATAAGGAGATCTGCCTTCTTATGTTTGCACTTGCTTGTTTCTTGTAATCCTGAAATTTATTTGCTTGTGGTTGTTTGAGAATATTATTCCTTTCACTTAGTTCCTCTGGCTTACTAGTTTATTTTGTTGTTTGCAATCTTCATGTAACAGTTTGCTCATTCAAATATTAATTGCATGACATAGTAAGATGCATAACCATTATAAATCCCATGATATTAAACAAGAGAACACAAATGGAAAACATAAACTGTTTATGCAAGTGTGGACATAATAAGTACCTCAAATCAGTCCTGTGTAACCATATATAATAAGTGGAATAACTCTGACCTTTGAACAATGCTGACGGTTTACTGCAAGCTTTAAGACTGCTGCTAGTCAATATTTAATAGTGCCAAGGAGGAAGTATGATGCTTTCAACACTAGATCTGATTCCCAAATACCATGAACTCTGTTCCTCATTTAAATATCAGTCATGCAATGTTATATGCCCCAGCTCAGAATGGGATCTCCGCCAGGAATGTCAGTGGTTGTTTATGGCTATAACAACGACAATTTATAATCAGATCTTAAATTATGATGACAGTGGCTGTAAGTTTAACAGCAGTACTATATAATCAGATCTGTGTGTATAGGGCAATGGTAGAGTGTTGCAGGAGAAGATAGCCCCACTAGATAGTTACATGCCCAGAAAAATAGATCACGCCCAGCTTGGGGAGATTACAGCCCTTAGAATATGAATACGGCCTTCCCTTTCTTTAATCTCCTCTCATGCATAAAATCGTGCGCCCTCTTTTGAGATATGACCATCAAACAAATATCACGCTCCTTTTTGAGATGATTCAAGTCGCCCTTTTGATAGATCTTTGCTAGGAGTACTGATTCGTTGCCAAAGGAAATGGAAGATCACTCTAACAATGGCTCACCCCCTTTTCTTGTCTGGAATATGACTGCCCACGCCTCAGTTTAAAGAGAGGTCTCTGCAATAATGATGAAACGCTACCAAAGAGAGAGGAAATCTCTGGTGTATTTAATGGTTCCAGCTCTCAAGGATAGCCACGACCTCAGCAGATAAGCATGCAGCAGCGAAGAGAAGAATCTCTGCACGAATAAAGTACAGAAGATCGCTACCCAAACCAATGATGAATATGCCCATGCTCCACAACAATGAGGCCTCTACCCGATACACCCTTGTACTCAGACTTCCAAGGAAGAATTCGCTCAGCTGCCCTAAATAACTCAAACTCTAATACCAAACTTAACTCTGGCCATCATGAAGCACAGTGATAGATCGGAATGATCTATCCTTTTGAATTGATTAGGGTGGATAGATCTCGCCACCGAACCCAATTGTTGGCTAAGGAATTTGTCCTCAACGCTAAATAGCTCTTAGAGCTTTCAAAACCCAACACTCAATAATGAATATTAACACCACAACTTCAATAAATAACCAAGTAGGAGCCAGAAGAGGATCGCTGCTCCAAACTAGATGAAGTGGTTCGCTACCCTATTTGCCGGAATAAGACTAGGACAGATGTTTCACTGCCGAAATCCTGTTATGTGAAGACTCCGTCTCCAACCCCAACCACTGTGCTGCACGCTGTGCTGCTATCCACGAGCTCCCAAAATAATCATAATCCAAAGTGAAGTCTCCTCTCGCTTTATCCTCTATTTATAAAGTTCAACTGCGCAAAACCTAATCTTTGACCTAATTAGGTCACTTTAACTTCTAATTTGCAGTTGACTTGCATGCATGCGCATGGAGACTTAATTGGGTGCATGCATCATTAAATAATGCTTAGATGTCATGTATGTCACTTTTAGGGTTTACATGCATCTCACTTTTAGGGTTTGCATGCATGTCACTTCTGAGCTTTGCATGCATGTCATTTTTAGGGTTTGCATGCATGTCACTTTTGGGAACATTACACTACATCAGTCTTCAAATTTGAGTGTCCTGAGACTCAGTCCTGAAGTGGGAGAGTACAATAGTCCACAAATAAAGTAATGATCCGACAAAACTGCTCATCTCAGCATCTCATATGTAAGAGATCTGGCTGAAAAATGTACTGTATCTGAAAAATAGAATATGGTAGCCTGGCTACTATATATGTGATAACATCTGGCTCCAGCTGGGACAAGTGCTTTGCTGAAAAGAGCGCTTGAGAACCTCAGAACCTCTGGTTCTCGTACTCTGCTTCTCGTATCCTCGATCAATCCATCCAGCTCTGCAACTGCTACCAAAATGTCACTGACTACCTGCAGCATGTCTAGAGCTATACCAAACTCACAGACCGGTTGTCAGAACGATATGTGGATAATATATAAAATACTGAAAATAAAGATGCATGAAATTGAAAAGCAGAAAATAAATCTAATCTATAACCATAACTTTCAATAAAAAGTTTGATTTTTTATTTTGCAGGATAACAGAAATCAAAACTATTCTAAGAGCTTCAAGGGTGAGCTTCAAACAAAGGTACAAAGTTCTATACAACTGCCGGGAAAGGCTTATTCAGATCCTACCTACCCTACTCTAACCAATTTAGACAAGTGTTAGGTAAAACCATAAATCAAATGCAACCACTTGCTGAACAAATCTATTGAGCTTTCTTTACAGTTAATGATACAACAAGTCAAAGATTGCTTGTAAGTAATGTGAATGAAAATTGAAGCCATTATAACTTGTTGTTTGAAGATCAAAGAAGATATGGATAAAGAGAAATGAAATCATGCCAGGGATGAGATTGATTGTTGTAGACTTCTTCTATCCATAGATCGATAGGATCATAAAATTATTGCAAGTTTAAATTTGATGACAGAAAAGAATACGATACATGATTCACCCCTCCTAGGCCATCATTGTTTCCCTCATCGTTTTGGTCAGCATACTCAATCATACTCATATAATGATCAATGATGAAACAAAATAGGGACAAATTAGAGATCATTAAACTAGATATTGATATTAACCCCATTTGTTGTTTATAAAATGAGAAAATATGGAATTGGTCTTTATAGAGCTTTTCATTCACCCAATCAAAGAAATTAGCAAACTTGAAAGCATTATGCACCAAGGATGAAAGGAGATAAAATGTTTTACCATTGACCATTTGACACTTTCGAGACTCTGTACAGCATGATACCATAGAGAAGGACTTCAAAAGTTGGGATGGGAGGGTGGATTGACAAATTAAAACTTGATTGGTATCACTTACAGGTGTTAACACCAATCTTGCATGTGATATGGGACATTTGCTAGAGAAATTGGCAAGATTGAAACTAACATCCCAAGAACTAGACTCACTATGATTAATCTCCCCAACCAAATTACCTTGATCAAAAGTACGACGGGGAATAGTAACAACATTACAACAATCATTCCTTGGAGGCCCTTGATGATTATTTGGACACAAATTCCAGTTCGAAAGATGTGACAAAAAGGCTCTAGGTCAAGCTTGCTCACGAGTGTATCATCACCGTGTGGTTGTTCTTCTTGAGATTGTTCATTATGTTCAATTGAGGATAAACCAGCATAGATCCAAATCCTAGGCTCTATCAAGCGCCGAGAGGGATCAAATCTTCCTAGGTGTAAACCTCTTCTCATGTATTGCACTCAAGGAGCTATTCCAAGAGAGGTTTGCAACAGAGATATTGTCTAGGTATATGACTCGATCAGGGATAAAAGATAATTTGAAATGCAAATTAAGGTATAGGTGCATCAAAATATTAAGATGGTAGGTGTTCAGATTTGCATTTTAATGGTGTTTTTTTTGCAACATAAAAAAAATTAACAAGGATTTTATGACCTAATATGTAGCACACCATGTAAATAAGGATCTATTTATCGAGTAATAGTATCTTCAGATTTATTGAGGTAAAATTATAATTAAGTTGAAAATTATATAAGACAATAAGGAAGCCTTGAAAAATGTAATTGTCTTTAAGGAATATATATATTTCCAAAATTTGAAGTCAACTACCTATAAAGTAAATAAGGTTGTAATCCTTATTCATACTAAGAAATTTTAATAAACTTTGAAAGTACAGCTGTAATCTTTTTAGAAATTTTAAAGTATAACAATAAATTCAGAATTTGAGCATATCTTAAATTTGTTTTATTATGATTCAAGGATGGATGTTACAGTGCTCATGGAGACACAATCTTGGAAAATGAAGGTATTGATTAGTGTTTAAAATAATATATTTTTGAAAATTTATAGTTTTTTTAGGAGTAGTTTATTTTTTATTTTCTTTATTTTTAATTGAAATTTGGTAAAAAGAATTAACAAATCTCCTTGAGTGCAATTTACCATGGGTTGTTTAAGAAGGGTTGTTTAGGAGGCCTTGCACATGGTTCTAAAACCATGTGCAATGCCAACATATTTTTGCCTATAATTACGTGGCTTCAAATTTTCCATTTATATTACATGTGAGCTACTGTCATTAGAGGGATCAAATCCACTCAGGGATTAGATTCTCCTACCAATCATTCTCAAAAGTGAAATGTGTAATTAATTTTTGTTATTAGAAAGATCAAATCCACTCAAGAATTATAGGGATTGGCCTACCAATTGTTGTCCGCCGATTGCACACCAGCAGCAGAAATCAATTGAAAGCTGTCTCCTCACTTAGGAAAGTGGGAGAGGTGTGACCTTGGGGGCAAGCACAGAGCTAGGTACTGTCACTTACTCCTAGCTCCTCCGCTTAGGCTAACTCCTAACGAAGCCAAGGGGGGTAGTCCCTACAAAAGAGTTTTCTAAGGCTCTTAAGTTGTTAAAGTGTATTTGAAGGTTGCGGATGCGGATGGGTGTTTTTTATGAGTTATTATGATTAGAAGGTGTTTTACTTATTATGAATATGAAAAAAGACAATCCACGTTGCAAATGAGAGATTAAAAGATAAATCTAAATTCTAGACAGCAATTATGCATTCAGTGATAACAATTATATTAAGCCATAGACAATTGATTATATAATTATGCAAAACAAAACAAGGACCAGTGCCTTGTGGAGTCGATGAAACTGAAAATGCGTTGAAGAAATAAACACAAGTCTGGAATTTAAACTAATGAATGTTAGATTGTGCGAGTGTTTTTGGTAAGTTTTAAGGATTGTAATGGTGATCTTGCTTAAGGTGTCTGGAAATCCTAACTGGAAATACCTTCAGTGGTTCCATTCGAAGACATGATGGACCTGTCTGGAATCACAGCTAGGTGTTCAATAACTTAACCAACTGTGTCCAGATTGGGCCTCTGCTCATGGTTGGGAGGCTTTCTTTGCCAAGTTGGCTTGGCAGGAAAGGTTCTAGGAGCAGGTTGAGTTTGAGTTCTTTCCATCGTTATCACCCTATTTTGAATCTCCTTCAATTGCACTTAGTGTTTCTGTTCTGCTTCCTCCATATTTTTCTTCATCTCCCTTTTCATTTCAATCATTTGTTTTTCATAGGCATCCTTCATAGCTGATAAAGGATCCTTGTCTTTAGGTTCACTAATTTTCAAAGGGGTTGAAGACCTTGAATAACCGTGGAGGTTAGATTCACCAGATGACTGCATGTTCAGATCAATTTTAATTTCCCTTTCCTGAGCCTGGAGCAAGTTAGCAGGCTCCTTGTCTCTGATTTGGTATTGCATTTTGCCACTAAGTGCCTCAATGTAATAGACTAGAATGGTTGGTGTAGTTGGGGTATAATCAGTAGGGATGGATTTTGACAATTCAGTGAACCTAGTATTGAACTCGTCCATGGTTTCCGTAACCTTCTTTTTTATGTTGGTCAGGGATGCAAGTTGATGTCAAGGTTCTTTCTTTTCACCGAACTTGTTGGTGAAAGAGGTTTTGAAAGCAACCAAATATCAAAAGCATTATCTGGTAAATTGTTATACCAGTCGCCGGCCTTTCCATCCAAAGATAGAGCAAATAACTTCATATATATGTCATCATGTTGGCTAACCGGATCACTGACATAAGCGTTGGTGCATCTAGAAAAGTTCCTGAGGTGTAGCTCCTAATCCTCCCAAAGAAGTAGAAACTAAAGAAATTGTTGATTTAAGTTTTAACTTAGGTAATTGGCTAGCAAATACAAAAGTCCCTGTTCCAGTCCTTGAGTTATGTAAAATCCTTGGCCAAAGAGAGAGACTTTTGAAAATCCTAGATCCGCCAAGTAATGTCGATCCTCAAATTGAAGAAAGTCCTTCAAGTCTTGTAAAGCCCCTTACCCCTAAAAAAGTCACTTTTTTTGATACCGTGGGGCGAACTTCAAATAATGTCTTTGCCGATCCACCTATAGTTCTACATACTAGGGACCCAAGAAAAGAAGATTACCCCCCTTTCTACGTATCATTGATGATGGGTGATGTTCTTCTACACAATTGTATGTTAGACTTGGGATCTAGTTCCAGCATCATGACCAAAAAAGTCATGTAGCAGCTTGACTTAAGAACCACAAGGCCATACCAGAATGTATGTGCTATGGATTCTAGACCGGTTAAAGTTGAAGGCATGATTGAGAACCAGTTAGTTAGATTGGCTAAGTATCCGGATATCCAAATCACCATGGACATCCTTGTTATTGATGTTCCGGACAAATGGGGTATGTTGCTTTCTAGGAAATGGGGTGCCACTTAGGGAGGATCAATCCAGATGGATTGGACCTATGCCACCATACCAGCATTGGAGTTTTCACTTGTTAAGTTGTATTCTGAAAAGGAAAAAATACACCATGTTGAAAACCCTCAAAGACCACTGAATGAGTATGCTTACCACACTGACGAAAATGGTTCCTATCAAATCAACTCCACCTTCTTGGAACCCATCCAAGAAGAGATGAAGACCGAAAAACTTAGTGAATTATGGAGAATGAATTTTGATGGTGCTTACTCTAGAACGGGCAAGGGGGCTGGTGTTGTCATTATTTCACCAGAGGGTAAGGTTTTCAACTTTGCTTTCAGATTGGAATTTGAAGCAACTAACAATGTGGCGGAATATGAGGCACTTCTACTGGGCATTGAGATTGCCAAGGACATGGAGATCAAGTTGCTTAATATTAAAGGGGACTCTGACTTAATTGTCCAACAAGTTAAGGGTCAGTTTGCATGTAAGTGTCAAAGACTTAAAAAATATAGAAATGCAATCTGGGATACAATGGAATTCTTTGATGCCCTTAACATAGAAGCAGTCCCTAGAGATCAGAATAGTGCCTCCAACAAGCTTGCAGTTTCAACGTCAACTCTTCAGCCATCAGATGAGATGTTAGAGGGGGATTGTCCTTTAGAGATTAACTTCAGACCTTCTGTTCCTGATAATGTTGAACATTGGCAGGTCTTCAAAGATGATGAGCAAATTTTGAGATTTATTCATAATGTCTATGAATTCCTAGACTTTAAAGTAAATGATCAGGAAGAAAATAAAGAATATTATGGAGAAGGTGACTAGTTTAACAATCCTGTCCCACGTGGTCTAGTTGCCTTAGAAAACATATTTGATAGACATGACAGAAGAAAAAGCAATGTTGAGTAGATGAAACTGGGGGATTACATTGAAACCAACATTGGGACGGAAACAAAACCTAAAATTATAAAAATTGGAAAAGGTACTTCAGAAAAAGAAAGGAACACCCTCATAAACCTGGTCAAAGAGTATAGGGATGTATTTGCCTTTACTTATGACGAGCTCAAAGCCTATAGGGAGGATGTATTTCAACATACTATTCCCTTGAAACCAGAATGTCAGAAAGGCAAGCCTTTCAGACAAAAACTTAGGCAAATAAATCCTAAGTTAGCACCAATCATAAAAAAGGAGTTAGAAGAAATGCTAGCAGCAAGAATAATAGTTCCTACGAGACATTCAACATGGTGTTATAACTTGGTCGTAGTTAGAAAGAAGAACGGGAGTTTAAGGAGATGTAAAGATTTCAGAAATCTAAACATAGCATGTCAGAAGGACAAATACCCCTCCCCCAACATGGAGACCCTCCTCCAACAGGTCACTGGATCAAGCATGATGTCGATGCTAGATGGTTTTTCTGGCTATAATCAGGTAGTCATTCAAGAGGAAGATAGGCAAAAGACCACTTTCACAACTCCTTGGGGCACTTTTGAATCTCTGAGAATGCCCTTTGGCCTTTTAAACGCAGGAGCTACTTTCCAAAGCGCCATGGATTATGCTTTCAAGGAGTTGATTGGCAAAATCATTGAAATCTATCAAGATGATCTCATTGTTTTTTCGAAGGAAATATCCAGCCATGTTGGTCATCTCAGGCAGATTTTCGAGCGATGTAGGAAGTATGGCATTTCTTTGAATCCAACTAAGTCAGTGTTGGGCATAGAAGAGGGAAAACTCTTAGGATACATCATCAACAAGGATGGTGTCAAAATTGATCCTGAAAGAGTAGAGGCCATAAGAAAGATTCCCCTCCCTAAGAATGTTAAAGTCCTCTAATCCTTCAATGGTCATATAAATTTTATCAGAAGATTCATTCCAAACTTGGCCGAATTAGTGAAACCCATGCAGGCGTTACTCAAGAAAAATGCCAAGTTTTTGTGGACCATTGAAGGAAGGAAAGCCTTTGATGCTATAAAGAATGCCATTACCAAGTCTCCGGTCTTAGTCAGCCCAGATTACGCAAAGGATTTCATGATCTTTTCATTTGCTTCCGAAGACACTATTGCGGGTGTGTTGCTCCAAAAGAACATCGAAGGGTTTAAGCAACCTATAGCATTCATGAGTAGAGCCTTGCAGAATTCCGAACTAAAGTATACCATCATGGAGAAGCAGGCTTATGCCTTGGTTAAATCTTTGAAACATTTCAGGACTTACATTGGTTATTCTAAGGTTATCGGATATGTTCCCCACAATGCGGTTAAGGATATCCTTTCTCAAAAGGATTGTTTAGGAATAAGGGGTACGTGGGTGTCCAAGATCCAGGAGTATGACCTTGAAATAAATCCCACTAAATTGATTAAGGGACAAGTCCTTGCTAGAATGCTTACTTAGAAAAATGAAAAAGCCATTGAAATGATTGCAGAAAACGATACCCCTTAGCCTACCTTGACTCCTGCCCTTCAAGAGCTTGATAATCATTGGTATTCCAACATCATCTTCTTCCTTCTCCATCTCACCTGCTCTGATCACCTAAAAGGACACAAGCGTAGGGCTTTAAAACTTAAGACTGCTAGGTATTGCCTTACCCAAGAGGGTCTAGGTTGGAGGAACCCAGATGGTATCATACTTAGGTGCATCAACGAACATGATTCTAAGAAGATATTAGCAGAGTTTCACTTAGGATTTTGTGGAGGCCATTATGCAGCAAATACAACTGCCCACAAAATTCTGAGAGCTGGATATTACTGGCCAACCATTTTTGCGGATGCTCACAAGCATGTCAAGTGTTGCCAGGAATGTCAGCTTTTCACTTGGAAGCATAAGTTGGCAGCTCTTCCCCTTACTCCGGTTGTTGTCCTTGCCCCTTTTCAGCAGCGGGGGCTTGATTTTATTGGAAAATTCAAGGATAACTCCAGCAACGGTTTTTGCTGGATTCTCATAGCAACTAATTATTTCACCAAGTGGGTATAGGCCATACCCATTAAAACCGCCACTGAGAAGGTTGTTATTGACTTCATCGAGGAAAGAATCATCACCAGATTCAGAACTCCCCTTAAAATAACAACCGATAATGCCAAAGCTTTTAGTTCAGGAGTAGTAAATGACTTATGCTTTAAATATGGCATTATTCTATCCCATTCATCAAATTACTATCCTCAGGGCAATGGACTTGCTGAGTCTACTAATAAAAATCTGATGACTATCCTCAAGAAGACTGTGGGGGATAATAAGAGATCATGGGATAGCAAAATTAAGTATGCTATGTGGGCAAATAGTATTTAATTGAGCACATAGATCTGTGGACAAACACACAACTCACAAAATAGATCACACAATTTACTTAGCAATTGAAGAATGAAACAGTGCAAAAATGGCTTGCAGCTGTGAATGCTTTCATTAATAAAAAAGTAATCGGATAATAATTACAATGAAGTACAAGGGCTTTAATAGCCACATGAAATTCGAATCCACATGAGGAAATTCGAATTGATAGACTCTACTTGACTGTAGATAACCAAGACCTAGTCTATATCACTATCGGAGGACTCAGCAGTTAACTGACCTTGTCTAAACCATAACCGGAGTTCATCGGAGCTCTAAAACACAACTCAAGTGTTACATTCAGTGTTGACTAAGGCTAACTGACTGTGGTAGGTGAGAAATGCGCCCCACATGAGTGCAGTCAAGTAAACCTAGCGCTAATTGAATGTAGAGGACTAGAACTGAATGTAACTGACTCCTAACTTAGCTTGACTAGTAATTAACTGAACTGAACTGACCTTGGTTGGTTTCGGCACTCCCAGTGGCTCCTAAATTGTAGGGATTGGTCGAGGAGGCTCCTAAACTGATGCAATCAAGTGCAATCAGTGGAAGTGAGCCTCAATTAGTGTTCCCCACACTTTAGTAACTGAAACATGTGCCCCAATTAGGCCAAGTGGACCCAATGGTGTTAATGACTATAAATAGACTGGATGGACTCTCGATTTAGACATATGACCAAATTTGGACAAGGGAGGATTAATAATCCTAACACCCCCCCTGAATGCTAACTTGGACAACTGTGGGCCCTGGTAACTAAGACCATAGGTCACCCATTACATCAAGTAAAATAAAGTAACTGCTTAATACAAGGAGCCAGGGCAAAAACCACATGGGAAAAAAGCCCCCCCTCTATCTAAGCAGGTAGAATCAGGTCTCAAGTTTGAAGGAGCCTGCTAACTTGCTCCAGGCTCAGGAAATGGCAATTAAAATTGATTTGAACATGCAGTCATCTGCTGAATCTAACCTCCACGGTTATTCAAGGTCTTCAACCCCTCTGAAAATTAGTGAACCTAAAGACAAGGATCCTTTATCAGCTATGAAGGATGCCTATGAAAAACAAATGATTGAAATGAAAAGGGAGATGAAGAAAAATATGGAGGAAGCAAAACAGAAACACCTAGCGTAGTTGAAGGAGATTCAAAATAGGGTGATAACGATGGAAAGAACTCAAACTCAGCCTGCTCCTAGAACCTTTCCTGCCAAGCCAACTTGGCAAAGAAAGCCTCCCAACCATGAGCAGAGGCCTCCCCATCAGCTAGAGGTCGCTAACATGGTTGAGCAGTATAAGCCATTTTGTAGGGCATGTAAAGGCTTTCATGAAGAATCTTCTTGTTATTATGCATGCTATGTTCAGGAGCATGGTTTTCCAGAGGGTTGTGGTCCTAAAGCATCATCAAGAGAGCTTGAGTACATAAACTGTGTAGATGACATGCATGATATTTCCGGAGAAAGTTGGAGAGAGACAAAACAATATTCAAGAGAGCCTGAATACATTAACACAGTTGGACAGCTCCATCCTTTCACCACAGAAACCCGAGGTCAAGTCGAAGATTATAGTCAGCAATTGGATGATCTCACTAAAAACTTTAGCACTAATCCTACTAATGAGCATAATGATGATAGTTTGGAAGGTTTACTACCTTGTGACCTTTTTTCTGAAGAAGATGACTATGATCATGAGGAGGGATATAGAATCATATGTGATACAAGTGAGGAAGAATCCCTTACATCTGAGATGGATGATAACTTTGAGGCTTCAATTAAAAATCCAATCTTAGAAGTTTCATGTGATGAGATTCCTCCATGCACTCCTCCGGATGACAAATATTTGGAAAGTTGGGTCCCCTGTGATATCTTTGAAACCCAGCTTTTTGAAGAAGATTGTTTTGAGCAAAATGAGAAGTATAGACAAGGACTTGATACCAGTGATGAGGCATCTCTCATATCCGACATAGATGGTGATGATGACTATTGGACTTTTATTGAAAATCCAACCTATGATACCTTTGAGAATATTTTTGAGAATCTCATCTATGATATGTCCAGCAAGGGGAGTTGTTATTCTGAGACTTATGAAAGTTATAAGGAAGAGCAGTCAGAGTTTTCATATGATCAGTCAGAATTGTATCTAAGAATCGGTAATAATGATTTAAAAAAGCAGTGCGGTGAAGAATCAGATGGGATACAACTAGTTGAAGTTTTTTCTCAGCCATCGTCTTCACATATAGATGTTCCTTATGTTTTGAAGCACCTTGGGGCTTATACAACAAGTTATTATTTGATAAGCTTTGATGATCAGCATGATGGAGTAGTCGACCTGTCGCATTATCCCGATTTGTATATCAGTGCTATCCAGTCATGGATAGAAGTAGCCTGCGCGAGCATCTATCAGTTTGGGAAGAAGTTTGACGACATTATTCATGCCTATGATTCCCCGTCCAGCCCGCTCATTCTTGATCATCACGCAGGTTTGCATTTTCTGAAAATTGTGTTCTTACTTTGGCTGGTAACCAAAGACAAGGCAAAACCTTTTTATATTAATAAAATGCTTAGGTGGCTACACTAGATTTATGATTACACCTAACATTTTTTGTATCATGCTTAGAGTAGGAAAATAGGCTCCTTAAAGTGAGCGTTTATCTTAGCATTTTTCTTTTTAGGAATAAAATTTCCAGTTAAGTTTTCTCATTTCTTTGAATAAAGCAACTTTTGGATCATTGGCTCTTTTTCATAAAACTTGTGCTACTAAGGTTTTTCTTGTCAAGTTGAGATGTTTTTACAGGATGTGGAAACTAGAGATTCTGGTGTTCTCGTATGCTTTCTTTGCATAAGAGATTAGATCGAGCATATGTCCCGCAGTTGGAGCCAGATGTTATCCACTAATTTTGCACTTAGTTGGATTACTTGAGGAGCCGTCGGTTGACAGACATGTTCAATGTCTGATTCTAGTGTATCAGTTGATCCGTCTTCATGTCTAGCCAATATTGGCTAGCCAGTTTTTTATTTGAATAATTTTGACCATGGCCCCGCGGGGTTTGTAATAAATGTGCTAGTAGGGTATTTTTTGAGTGGTTCGGTCTCCTGAGACGTAGAATCTCAAATAAGGTATTTCAGGGAGTTTTTTGCCCCTGACAATTATGCTTTGCCTTTAGCCGAGTATAATTGACGAGGTTTTCTCCCACTTCCTCCAAAGCTGGAATGCCCGATGTTGATTTCTGGGCCTTGGGGGGTTATTAGAGCCCAACTGAGTGTTATAAACCTACTAGACATTATTTAGGTAGATCATGGTCATGTCCTAAGTCATCTAGATACAAAAAAATTTCGAAAAAATATTTTTCGAACGGGGAAAAAATTATTTTTTAATTTTTTAATTTTTAATTACTTTTCTTAAGTTTTTTGGGTTAATTTTTCCATAAATTAAATGGAAAAAACCCGTTCGTGGTAAGTCGGTCATCCAGACTCCAAATTCAGTGATGGAAGGATCTAACCTCAAGCCAAAAATCATTCTTGATCAACCAGCCAGTCAGAACCAACTTTCAAATCAACAATCGGACACAATGCCTTTTTTCTCAAAAAAGTCAGTTTTGAGTAAAAAAATGAATTTTTATTAAAAAATGATTATTTTGGAGAAAATTAAAACTCTCCAAATTAATCCAAATTCAGTAAAATAAAAGGCTAAATGACATCTCATGGAGCACTTATGATGATTGGAGTTATCATAACTCAGCTTTAGTCATCATTAAGAGAGCAATTGATTTATTATCAGTTAGTAGACATGTCATCTCCAGCTAAAGAATGAGATGGAGAGCACTCATTGGTCCGGTGATTTGATCGAGGTGAAGAATGAAGCTTACACCATCAGTAGGCTTCGCAAACCTAGCAGAGGCTGCTTCCAAACCTAAAAGGCGGGTTTACCAACATTACAGTGCCTCCTTCAACAGCTCACACCCCTCTCTCTCCTGGTTGCGCCTTCCACACGTGTGGCTTCATCTGATGGTTGGTTTCAGTGTAGAGGGTTGGAGTGGGGGCGCCTTGCCTGGGTGGAGCCGATTCTCCGATTTAGGTCTGGCTTCTCTGTTAGGTGGCCAGGCTGGTTAGGTTATGAGGCTTGGTTTTAGCGTTTTAGCACTCTCTCATTGTATAAATAGAGGCTCTTTCAGTTCTATCAGGATGGATCTTTATGCAAAGAACCTCTGGTGAATTACTGTAATGCTTGTTGCTTTTGCAACCGTATAATAAATTTTAAGGCTTTGGAGGCATACATGGTGTGTGAATGTGGATGAACAATTGGCGAATGAGGTGATATGTTTCAATTTTTGTCTTTTATTGCTTAGGATTGGATAATAGATCATGCTTTAGAAGACTTCTATAAGCATGTAAGATTGATCATTTGATGTTACAATTTGATCTTTTATGGTTTTGTTTCTATGAATTAAAGTAGCATCGATTATTCAGTTGTATGACATGCTCTTTATATTTTTATTTACCAAACATACATGATCTAATCCATTGTTTGCAAGTATTGAGTTGAAATTGTGCAGGTCATCTCATTGAAGCGAGTAGGAGTTTGAGCTCAGGTGCATCCTCTCCTCTCGAAGCCAAGGAAACTTCCAAATTTTCAAGATCCAAAAGAATCCAAACGCCATCAAAGTACCATAGGTTTGAGTGTTTCTTTCATATTATTCATCTCTCAATTTTTTATAAAATCTTTATTTCCTTGGGATTAGGGCATGCTTTGGCTAAAGTGAACATTCATTCACTTAGCCTATGCCCCGGTTGGCTGCTCTGTTTACATTTTGCAGCCTTTTAGGCCTTCTTTTTGCAGCCATTTCTTCCCTTAGTTTGCCGCCCACTTTTCCCCACTTTTTACCCTTTTGGACAACCCTCTTTTGCCTCATTTTTCCACTTTTTGCAGCCCCTTTCCATCCTCTTTTTTGGGCCATCTTTTGGGCTGTACTTTCAGTCTTTTTCACCCTCATTTGCAGTGTTATTTTTCTGATTTGCAGCCCTCTTTCTCCCTTAGTTTCCATCCTTCTTTGGCTTGCCTTTTGTCCTCTTCTCACTCCCTTTCCCCCTCTCTTCCCTTGCCTTTCTCTTTCCTCTTCTCTCCCTTCTTTTCGGTAAGTTTGGGTAGTTGTTTTTATCTAGTTTGTAGATTTATTTTCAAGATATTTTTTATCAACTAATCCTATAACAAGTGTATGTCTAGAGCTCTTAGTTTCAGGTAGGTGAAGGAGAGCCCAAAGGCCACAAGCAAGCAAGGAGTGCAAAAGAACAAAAAGACTCTCTCCCTTTTCTCTCAATCCCATTCTTTACCTGTTCTTCCAAGAAGCAAAGAACACATCATCATTGTAAAAAACTAATAAAAATGGCTACTGGGAGCAAGTCTCCTTTCTTTTATACTTCCCCTATTTGGGGGAAGGGTGTTGTGTCATTTTTCATGATTTTTTAGTGTAGTTTTCTTTAAGCAATTAGTTTAGTTCTTTGCTTAGTCTTAGTTTCCATTTTTTGCTAATTGCTAGTTGTTCCTTAGCATAAACACTAATTGCTAGATTTATTATTGCATTTTGGTATCTTGTTATATAATTGTCAAATCATAAAAAGAACCAAAATCTCTTGAATCTCATCGTAAGGTGGATCAAGAGTGCTCTCTGTCGGAGAGTTTAATCAACCGCTTTCATCTTAATTGTTGTGCTTGTTTAATCAATTAATTATTTAAGACTCTTGAACTTCCAAAAACACAAGTCAAGAGCACTCTCTATCGGAGAGCATCCTAGGTTTGCACAATCCCTGCATTAGCTGCATATAGATTAGGTAAGTCTCTTGAACCACTGTCATAAGACGGGGTCAAGAACGCTCTCTGTCGGAGAGTCTAATTAATTGTTTTAATAAAATCTTCAACACACATACCCCTTTAATTAACTAACTCCCTTCCCTCCTTGCCGGAGTATGCTTTGACCGATCCCAGATCGGAATACCCAGAAACGACATTGGATCTTTAAACCCTACAAGAGTAATTTAATAACCCTTAAACACCCTTAACCAACGCACCGACGTTGTAGGGATCCTTCCAAAGTACTTCCTATTAGAGGCGCTGGAACCCCCCGCTGTCTTAGATTCTCGGCTAGCTGGTCACTTGACAATATCAGCCTGGGATACTGGACGGGCCCGACATGTCTTAAACGGAGGAAACTTAGAAGAGTCTCCCGGCTTTGACAAACCTTCATTGACACCCTAATCAAGAGCATTTTTTAAAATTCTTAAAATCTACCAAGAGCACTTGCAAAACCTAATATTCACTAGCTTAATTCCTAGAGTTTATTTCACGCATTTATTTGACTCCATAAGGCACTGGTCTTTCGTTATAATTGAGTAATCTTCTATCTTGATCAACTGTCTATGGTCTATTTTTGCTGATTATATCGGAATGCTTAAGTTACAAGTCTGAAATATTTGCTTATCTTTTAGTCTCTTGCCAGCAACGTGGATTGCTCTGATTTACGTGTCACATTCATAAACTTAATCATTTCTAATCACAAGTAACTCCTAAACAACACCCATCCGCATCCAAAACATCTTAAAACTTAACTTAAACATTGAGCTATGGAAAACTCTTTGTTAGGGACTACCCCCCTCGGCTTTGTTAGGAGTTAACCTAAACGGAGGAGTTAGGAGTAGATGACAGTACCTAGCTCTGTGCTTGCCCCCAAGGTCACACCTCTCCCACTTTTTCAAGTGAGGAGACAGCTTTCGGAAGATTTCTGCTGCTGGTGTGCAATCGGCGGACAACAGGGTGTGTGTGTTGAAGGTTTTATTAAGTTAATTAATTAGACTCTCCGATAGAGAGCGCTATTAACCTTGTCTTATGATAAAGGTTCAAGAGTCTTATCTAATCTAGATGAAACTAATGCAGAGATTATGCAAACTAAAGATGCTCTTCGATAGAGAGTGCTTTTGACTTGTGTTTCTGCAAGTTCAAGAGTCTTACTTAAGAATTAATTAATTAAACAATGTGATGCACAAAAACTTAAGCTAAAGATTGTTGATTAAACTCTCCGACAGAGAGCACTCTTAATCCACCTTATGGTGAGATTCAAGAGATTTAAGCAGTTGATTTACTTACATGAAAGACAAACCAATAAAAATAAAGTAATCAACTTAATCAATGAATTAAATGAAATAAACTAACAATTATTATTCTAGGAAAAAGATGTAAATAATGATGGAAACAAGCACATCTAACCTAAGCATACAAAAGATGAACACAACACAAGCCTCCTCAAATGGGGGAGGATGAAAGTGGGGACTTAAAAACCCCACTCAAACAAAAGATACTTTATTGAACTTATACAATTTGCCTTTAGCAATTTAATCCTTGGAAGGGTTTTTCAAATAAGAGCATATGACTCTATTATTATTAAAACTCGCGTAAAAAGGAGAGTGATTTACTTTTACTTGAAGCTTTTCTTGAAACTTGCAAAAAGGGAAAAGAAGAAGTTTGAATGAGAGCCAAAAGAGCAAGGGAAAAGAGGGCTGAAATAAAAGGAAGAGGAGGGGAAGAAGGAAGGAAAACAAAGAGAAGGTCAAAAACAAGGAAATGGAGGAATGGGGCAGCCAACTATATGGCCAAAGGAGTGCAAGAAATGAAGAAAACGGGATAGGGAAAGAGAAGGAAGATGGCTGTCATAAAAAGTAAAAACAGGACAGCGAATAAAAAGGGGAAGAAAAAGCCCAAAACAAGGTGGAAGAAGGCCCAAAAACTAGGGCAAAAAGGGGTAGAAACTAGGGCACAAACTAGGGCACAATGGGGCTGTCCAAAGTGAAGAAAAAGAGTGGTAAACAAGAGTAAAAACGGGGCAGTGATGAAGAAAAGGTAAGAAAAGGCAAAAAGAAAGCAAGGAGGAAGAGGCTAGCAAGCAAGGAAACAAGGAGGTCAAAGAGCAAAGAGAGAACTAGAGGAGGGAAGTTCGGTAACCAATAAAGTCTTGAATTTGTGAAAGAATTTGAGATGGAACTTTGGAGTAAGATCTCCTTATGTTTTTCCTCTTGGAAAAAGCCAAACTCTTTGTAGGTCTTGAAAGACAACAATGTTAGAAGGTTCTTATGATGATGGAGATGGGGTTGATGTAGCTGAACTTGCACCCTTCTCCAAATGGCGAGATCTGTAAAGACAATCCAACTTGAAACCCAGTCAGATCAAACAAAATAAACTAGTATGTTATGAATATTCAAACCAAGATCAATACTTCGTATAACTGAATACTTGTACCCATCTAGATTATGATAAACTTTGCATAATAAACCAACTTGACAGCAGCAAATGGAAAATCTTATGTTCTAATAATAGACTTCTAAAGCTAGTTGCTTGATTCAACACATGAGTAACAAATTGAAAGCACGGAAAGAGATCACCTCATAACAAACACATCCACCAATGAAGAGAGAATCTCGTAGACCTCCAAAGTTGAAAAGATTTATTCAATAAAATAATGATTACAATTTTTGCAGAGTTTCTATGCCCAAAAGTCCATGAAGAAGAGAGTGCAAAGCACCTCTCTTTATACAAAAACCAACAGCCTAAAACCTAAAACGAATTAGCTGTGAAGAGAGCCAATAACCCAGTTATTAAGTTCAAAATCCCAGTTTGATGGACAAGTGTGGCATGTAGTGCGAGTTCATCTCCCATTGACTGATTCTGATCCTGAGTTGAATTAATGGTCACATGGGGAGGTGGCCTCCACCTTGGCAAGGCGCCCCCCATTCTCGTAGAGGAAACTTCACCAGCAAATATGGAGTGGCCATATACATACACGTGAAGTCAAAGAGATCCACGCGAGTCCCCTGCTGTAGAAGCGAGTATGTTGAAGGGACAACAAACTAGCGATTTGGAGGGGAGCCAAGCCATGTGGTGGCCGTAAACCAAGGAAATCACCCACCTCCAAATCAGCGTGAATCTCCAATCGGCGTGATCTCCATCTTTGTGGTTGACGTGAACTGAGGGAGCTAGCCGTGATGTGGCATAAAAACAACGAAGGCCCACTTAACAATCAGCGTGAGCTCCACCTTGGTGGTTGGCGTGAACATCCTATTTGGAAACCACTCGTATGCATTGTCTAAATCCACGTGAGCCATGGTTTAATTTATAATATTATGAGGGTTCATTAATATCCCACTTCATCACCACCACATACGCTAGCGTGAACCCCATGCCAATGCTCACGATTTCCCTTTTATTTAAATCATCATTATAACCCAAAGTTTAATACTATGTGACATGAAGTGGGTCGTACGAGTTGTTTGGACCATATGCCATGTCACTTTACCAATAAAATAATGACCTTTGACTTTTGAAATTTTTTGACCAAATGTCAAAATGTTCACTTTTAGCATTTAAATGCCACCTTGATGCTCTGCTAGCCGAATGATGACTTTTGGGATGCTTCAGCTGACTGAAACTTTGTGAAAATGGACCCTGAGGTAATGATGCTGCTCCGGGCTTGAAAAAGAGCCCAACCATGCCGAAAATGGACTCCGGATCATTCTTTTATTACATTTTGAAATTTTCCATTTAAACCATTAAAAATGGCTTAAAAAACGGAAAAAATTATTTTTCACAGAATCCAACGAAACTCTAGGGGGACCTAGTACATGTTCATACGACTCAATCGGAATGCCTAGCATGACAAAAAACACGGACATGAAGGCTCCAATAACCTCCCAAGGCCAAAACGCTAAGACAACTACCCCAACTTTGGAGGAGCGAGTGAAAAACTCTGAAACTATTGGTCGTTTATTCAACAACCAATAATAACCAAGGGAAAAAACACTCTGGGCTAGTTGGCTTGATGCCCAAGTCCGGGAAGCCGAGCCTTTTATAAAATTTTTAATGCTAGGACATTTTTTACATTTTCCCCAACTGGGTATGAACATGTATCTTACAAAAGTAAAAAGTTCAGCCAAAAACTAGCTAACTCTGGAACACACTGGACCTCTGAACTCTGGAGATGAGCATTCATCATGCTCGATAATTGGCGGCTCAATAGGAAGTTCAACTATTTTACAAAATAGTTGGTAACATTTGGCTCCAACTGTGGGACAGGTACTTGCTTGATCTATTGATCAAAAAGAGTGCCTGAGAATCTAGGAATCTCTGGTACCTGCATGTAAACAGAAGTGTCTCAGGCCCATGTATATGATAAAAATATGCCATGATGAAATACCAGAAAATATTTTTGCTTTTTCGAAATAAAGTACATGAATTTTTTTTTTTTAGCATATATAAGTGAAGTATAATACAGATGCTAATATACAAGAATTAAAGAATTTTGATACAACATTCTATATGGCTATGATACAAAAAATCAAAGTACATAAAAATACAACAAGGATGGGTTTAGAAAAGCCCTGGGATGACCCCTTGGTCATCTTGGAGGTTGTTTCGATAAAAGGGCTTCAGGTTTTGGCCATTCATGGGTAGGTTTAATATTTCTCCATCCATGGTGTTAAGGAAAAAAGAATTGGTGTTAGCCGTGTCGCGGATGAATAACGGGCCTTTCCAAAGGCTGTCGAATTTTCCATGCTTCCCAGGCTTCTCCCTTCTCTTATCCCACAAGAGAACAATATCTCCTATTTGGAAATCTCTCGGCCTAGCTGACTTATCAAAGGTGCCCTTCATGCTTTCTTGATGTCTGAGTGACTGATCAAGGGCAGCTCTTCGGGATTCATTCAACTCTATGATCTGATTGATTCTCTGCTCCATTTTTTACTGTTCTGTGCCATATTCACTTAACATCCTGAAGATCGGAATCTGCATGTTGACCGAAAGGGTGGCTGTGAGTCCATATACCAGCTCAAAAGGTGACTTACCAGTTGAGTTCTTCTTAGTAATCCTATCTGCCCACACAGCATACTTAATCTTACTATCCCATGATCTCTTATTATCCCCCACCGTCTTCTTGAGGATAGACATTAAATTTTTATTGGTGGACTCAGCAAGTCCATTGCCCTGTGGGTAATAATCAGACAAGTGGGATAGGATAATGCCATATTTGAAACATAAGTCATTGACTTTTTCAGAACTAAAGGCTCTGGCATTATCGGTTGTTATCTTAAGGGGAGTTCCGAATCTGGTGATGATTCTTTCCTCGATGAAGTCAATAACAACCTTCTCGGTGGCAGTTTTAGTGGGTATAGCCTCTACCCACTTGGTGAAGTAATCGGTTGTTGTGAGAATCCAACAAAAACCATTGCTGGAGTTATCCTTGAATTTTCCAATAAAATCAAGCCCCCACTGCTGAAAAGGGGCAAGGACGACAACCGGAGTAAGGGGAAGAGCTGCCAACTTCTGCATCCCAGTGAAAAGCAGACATTCCTGGCAACACTTGACATGCTTGTGAGCATCCGAAAAAATGGTTCGCCAGTAATATCCAGCTCTCAGAATTTTGTGGGCAGTTGTATTTGCTGCATAATGGCCTCCACAAAATCCTGAGTGAAACTCTGCTAATATCTTCTTAGAATCCTGTTCGTTGATGCACCTAAGTATGATACCATCTGGGTTCCTCCAACCCAAACCCTCTTGGGTAAGACAATACCTAGCAGTCTTAAGTCTCAAAGCCCTACGCTTGTGTCCTTTGAGGTGATCAGGGCAAGTGAGACGGAGAAGAAAGAAAATGATGTCTGAATACTAATGGTTGTCAAGGTTTTGAAGGGCAGGAGTCATGGCAGGCTGAGGGATGTCATTTTCTGCAATCATCTCAATGGCTTCTTCGTTCTTCTGAGTAAGCATTCTAGTAAGCATTCTAGCAAGACCTTGCCCTTTGATCAATTTAGTGGGCTTTATTTCAAGGTCATACTCCTGGATCTTGGACACCCATGTTCCCCTTATTCCTAAACAATCTTTTTGAGATAAGATATCTTTAACCGCAGTGTGGACAACGTATCCAGTGACCTTAGAATAACCAATGTGAGTCCTGAAATGCTTTAAAGATTTGACTAAGGCATAAGCCTGCTTCTCCATAATGGTATACTTTACCTCGGAATTCTGCAAGGCTCTACTTATGAATGCTATAGGTTGCTCAAACCCTTCAATATTCTTTTGGAGCAACACACCCGCAATAGTGTCTTCAGAGGCAAACGAAAAGATCATGAAATCCTTAGCGTAATTTGGGCTGACTAAGACCGGAGACCTGGTAATGGCATTCTTTATCTAATCAAAGGCTTTCCTTCCTTTTGTGGTCCACACAAACTTGGCATTTTTCTTGAGTAAGGCCTGCATGGGTTTCATTAATTCGGCCAAGTTTGGAATGAATCTTCTGATAAAATTGATATGACCATTGAAGGACTGAAGGGCTTTAATAGTCTTGGATCTTTTTTATGGCCTCCACTCTTTCAGGATCAATTTTGACACCGTCCTTATTGATGATGTGTCCTAAGAGTTTTCCCTCTTCTATGCCCAACACCGACTTAGCCGGATTCAAAGAAATGCCATACTTCCCACACCGCTCGAAAATCTGCCTGAGATGACCAACATGGCTGGATCTTTCCTTCGAAAAAACAGTGAGATCATCTTGGTAGATCTCAATGATTTTGCCAATCAACTCCTTGAGAGCATAATCCATGGCCCTTTGGAAAGTAGCTCATGCGTTTAAAAGCCCAAAGGGCATTCTTAGATACTCAAAAGTGCCCCAAGGAGTTGTGAAGGTGGTCTTATGCCTATCCTCCTCTTGAGTGACTACTTGATTATAGCTCGAAAAACCATCCAGCATCGACATCATGCTCGATCCAGTGACCCGTTGGAGGAGGGTCTTCATGTTGGGGAGAGGGTAGTTGTCCTTCTGACATGCTATGTTTAGATTCCTGAAATCTATACATATTCTTATGCTCCCGTTCTTCTTTCTAACTATGACTAAGTTAGAGCACCACGTTGAATGTCTCGTAGGAGCTATTATTCCTGCTGCTAGCATCTTTTCTAGCTCCTTTTTAATGATTGGTGCTAACTTAGGATTTATTTGCCTAAGTTTTTGTCTGAAAGGCTTGCCTTTTTGAAATTCTAGCTTCAAGGGAATAGTATGTTGAAATACATCTTCCCTATAAGCTTTGAGCTCGTCATAAGTAAAGGCAAATACATGCCTATACTCTTTGACCAAGCTTATGAGGCTATTCCTTTCTTTTTCGGAAGTACCTTTTCCAATTTTTATAATTTTAGGTTCTGTTTTCGTCTCAATGTTGATTTCAATGTAATCCCCCGGTTTCATTTGCTCAACATTGCTTTTTCTTTTGTCTTGTCTGTCAAAGATGTTTTCTAAAGCAACTAGACCATGTGGGACAGGATTGTTAAACTAGTCACCTTCTCCATAATATTCTTTGTTTTCTTCCTGATCATTTACTTTAAAGTTTAGGAATTCATCGACATTATGAATGAATCTCAAAATCTATTCATCGTCTTTGAAGACCTGCCAATGTTCAACATTATCAGGAACAAAAGGTCTGAAGTTAATCTCTAAAAGACAATCCCCCTCTAACATCTCATCCGATGGCTAAAGAGTTGACGCTGAAACTGCAAGCTTGTCGAAGGCACTATTCTGATCTCTAGGGATTGCTTCTATGTTAAGGGCATCAAAGAATTCCATTGTATCCCAGATTGCATTTCTATATTTCTTAAGTCTTTGACACTTACATGCAAACTGACCCTTAACTTGTTGGACAATTAAATCAGAGTCCTCAATATCAAGCAACTTAATCCCCATGTCCTTGGCAATCTCAATGCCCAGTAGAAGTGCCTCATATTCTGCCACATTGTTAGTTGCTTTGAATTCCAATCTCAAAGCAAAGTTGAAAACCTTACCCTCTGGTGAAACAATCACAACACCAGCCCCCTTTCCCATTTTCGAGTAAGCACCATCAGAATTCATTGTCCACAACTCACTAAGTTTTTCAGTCTTCTTCTCTTCTTGGATGGGTTCCAAGAAGGTGGAGTTGATTTGATAGGAACCATTTTCATCAGTGTGGTAAGCATACTCATTTAATGGTCTTTGAGGGTTTTCAACATGGTGTCTTTTTTCCTTTTCAGAATACAACTTAACAAGTGAAAATTATGACGCTGGTACGGTGGCATAGGTCCAATCCATATGGATTGATCCTCCCAAAGTGGCACCCCATTTCCTAGAAAGCAACATACCCCATTTGTCCGGAACATCAATAACTAGGATGTCCATTGTGATCTGGATATCTGGATACTTGGCCAATCTGACTAACTGGTTCTCAATCATTCCTTCGACCTTGACCGGTCTAGAGTCCATGGCACATGCATTCTGGTATGGCCTTGTGGTTCTTAAGTCAAGTTGTTGCATGACTTTTTTGGTCATGATGCGGGAACTAGATCCTGAGTCTAACATACAATTGTGTAGAAGAAGATCACCCATCATCAATGATACGTAGAAAGGGGGATGATCTTCTTTTCTTGGGTTCCTAGTATGTAGAACTATAGGTGGGTCAGCAAAGACATTTTTTGAAGTTCGCTCCACGGTATCAGAAAAAGTGACTTTTTTAGGGGTAAGGGGCTTTATAGGACTTGAAGGACTTTCTTCAGTTTGAGGATCAACATTACTCTGCGGCTCTAGGATTTTCAAAAGTCTCTCTCTTTGGCCAGGGATTTTACATAATTCAAGGACTGGCACAGGGACTTTTGTATTCGCTAACCAATTACCTAAGTCAAAACTTAAATCAACAATTTCTTTAGTTTCAACTTCTTTGGGAGGATTAGGAGCTGTTACCTTAGGAATATTCTACGCAGAAGACCCCTTTCTTTGATAAGTTATTCCCTTGAAGTTCTGAGTGTTGTTGATCTGTTCGGCTGAAGGCATCTCACCATAGTACTCAGTCAAGTTGTCAACTTTCTTTTCATAACGATTGGCTTGTGGCCAATTTCCTATGGGGATGTTAGGGATGTCATCTATGTTATTGATAAAATCAGGCTCGCTTGTCGACGTATTCATACCACAACCTTCAGGGTGACCATGCTCTTGAACATAGCACGCATAGTGGCAACCAGATTCCTCATGGAAATCTCTGCATGCTCTGCAAAATGGTTTATACTGCTCAACCATGTTAGCGGCCTCTAGCTAATGGGGAGGCCTCTGCTCATGGTTGGGAGGCTTTCTTTGCCAAGTTGGCTTGGCAGGAAATGTTCTAGGAGTAGGCTGAGTTTGAGTTCTTTCCATCGTTATCACCCTATTTTGAATCTCCTACAACTGCGCTAAGTGTTTATGTTCTGCTTCCTCCATATTTTTCTTCATCTCCCTTTTCATTTCAATCATTTGTTTTTCATAGGCATCCTTCATAGCTGATAAATGATCCTTGTCTTTAGGTTCACTAATTTTCAAAGGGGTTGAAGACCTTGAATAACCATGGAAGTTAGATTCACCAGATGACTGCATGTTCAGATCAATTTTAATTGCCATTTCCTGAGCCTGGAGCAAGTTAGTAGGCTCCTTGTCTCTGATTTGGTATTGCATTTTGCCACTAAGTGCCTCAATGTAATAGACTAGAATGGTTGGTGCAGTTGGGGCATAATCAGTAGGGATGGCTTTTGACAATTCAGTGAACCTAGTATTGAACTCGTCCATTGTTTTCGTATCCTTCTTTTTTGTATTGGTTAGGGACGCAAGTTGATGTCGAGGTTCTTTCTTTTCACTGAACTTGTTGGTGAAAGAGGTTTTGAAAGCTGCTAAACTATCAAAAGCATTGTCTGGTAAATTGTTATACTAGTCGTCGGCCTTTCCATCCAAAGATAGAGCAAATAACTTCATATATACGTCATCATGTTGGCTGACCGGATCATTGAAATAAGTGTTGATACACCTAGAAAAGTTCCTGAGGTGCATGGCGGAGGTAGTGGCATCAGTGCCTATATACATTGGGAGCTTCTTGACAGCTTTGTCTGGAAGACAGTGGGGTTGACCTGCTATCTGAGAAAAGTCAAGTTGAGTAAAATACTCGCCCATTATGTTGGAAACAGAAGTATTAGTGTTTTCTGGAAATAAAAGGTGGATGTCTGAAACAGACTCAGATCCAAGTTTTGCAAGGATCCTACGAGAAGCTAGTTTGTTCAATCTCCTCCTATAGACTTTTTCAGGGTCAGGGATGAAATCGAACAAACCTTTAGAGTTTCTTCTAGTAGAATACCTTGAGGTGTTAACTGACAGTGGAGTCGCCAGGTGGACTTAAGTCTAACTTCGGATAGTGATTGGACTAAAAATCTACCAAAAAGGGAAAAAGGTAAAACTAAAAGAAACAATGGTCGTCCAGGAACAAAACGATTTGTCCCCGGCAACGGCGCCAAAAGATGTTGTCTACCGATTGCACACCAGCAGCAGAAATCAATTGAAAGCTGTCTCCTCACTTAGGAAAGAGGGAGAGGTGTGACCTTGGGGGCAAGCACAGAGCTAGGTATTGTCACCTACTCCTAGCTCCTCCGTTTAGGCTAACTCCTAACGAAGCCAAGGGGGGTAGTCCCTACAAAAGAGTTTTCTAAGGCTCTTAAGTTGTTAAAGTGTTTTAATTAGTTGCGGATGCGGATGGGTGTTATTTAGGAGTTTATTATGATTTAAAGTGTTTTGTTTATTAAGAAAATGATGATTAATCAGAAGCAATCCACGTTGCTAACAAGAGATTACACAGATAAGCAAAGATTCCAGACTTTTGACTAAGCATTCAGATATAACAATTGAAATGAACCATAGACAGTTTATCAAGATAGAAAAATATTCAGATATACAAAGGACCAGTGCCTTATGGAGTCAATAAAATGCGTGAATAAAATAGAAGTCTAGGAACTAAGCTAGTGAGCATTAGATTTTGCGAGTGCTCTTGGTAGGTTTTAAAAGATTTTAATGGCGATCTTGCTTAGAGTGTCTAGATATCCTAATCGGAAATACCTTCAGTGGCTCCGTTCGAAGACATGACGGACTTGTCTGGGATCACAGCTAAGTGTTCAATAACTTAACTAACTGTGCCCAAATTGGGTTGCCTGGCACCCACACTTGGAATTTTCCCACTTGCCTCAGTATTTAATCGAAACAACGCCGGTGCTTTGGTTATGGGAGTAAAAGTTTTAATTAAGTTACTCTTGTGCGAACTTAACAAGTCCGTTCACCGTTCTGAGTACGAGCCCAACCCGAAAGTCGGCAGAGCATACTAGGTGAAGGATGATCAACGAAGTTAATTAATTATGGGGTGTGTGTGTTGAAGGTTTTATCAAGTTAATTAATTAGACTCTCTGATAGAGAGTGCTCTTAACCTTGTCTTATGATAGAGGTTCAAGAGTCTTATTTAATCTAGATGAAACTAATGCAGGGATTATGCAAACTAAAGATGCTCTCCGATAGAGAGTGCTCTTGACTTGTGTTTCTGCAAGTTCAAGAGTCTTACTTAAGAATTAATTGATTAAACAATGTGATGCACAAAAACTTAAGCTGAAGATTGTTGATTAAACTCTTTGACAGAGAGCACTCTTGATCCACCTTATGGTGAGATTCAAGAGATTTAAGCAGTTGATTTACTTGTATGAAAGACAAACAATTAAAAACGAAGTAATCAACTTAATCAATGAATTAAATGAAATAAACTAGCAATTAGTATTCTAGGAAAAATATGTAAAGAATGATGGAAACAAGCACATCTAACCTAAGCATACAAAAGATGAACACAACACAAGTCTCCCCAAATGGGGGAAGATGAGAGTGGGGACTTAAAAACCCCACTCAAACAAAAGATACTTTATTGAACTTATACAATTTGCCTTTAGGAATTTAATCCTTAAAAGGGCTTTTCAAATAAGAGCATACAACTCTATTATTATTAAAACTTGTGTAAAAAGGAGAGTGATTTACTTTTACTTGAAGCTTTTCTTGAAACTTGCAAAAAGGGAAAAGAAGAAGTTTGAATGAGAGCCAAAAGAGCAAGGGAAAAGAGGGCTGAAATAAAAGGAAGAGGAGGGGAAGAAGGAAGAAAAACAAAGAGAAGGTCAAAAACAAGGAAAGGGAGGAATGGGGCAGCCAACTATATGGCCAAAGGAGTAGAAGAAATGAAGAAAACGGGGCAGCGAAAGAGAAGGAAGATGGCTGTCATAAAAAGTCAAAAACAGGACGGCGAACAAAAAGGGGAAGAAAATGCCCAAAACAAGGTGGAAGAAGGCCCAAAAACTAGGGCAAAAAGGGGGTAAAAAGGGTAGAAACTAGGGCACAAACTAGGGCACAATAGGGCTGTCCAAAGTGAAGAAAAAGAGTGGTAAACAAGAGTAAAAACGGGGCAGCGATGAAGAAAAGGTAAGAAAGACAAAACAAAGCAAGGAGGAAGATGCTAGCAAGCAAGGAAACAAGGAGGTCAAAGAGCAAAGAGAGAACTAGAGGAGGGAAGTTCGGTAACCAAGAAAGTCTTGAATTTATGAAAGAATTTGAGATGGAACTTTGGAGTAAGATCTCCTTATGTTTTTCCTCTTGGAAAAAGCCAAACTCTCTGTAGGTCCTGAAAGACAACAATGTTAGAAGGTTCTTATGATGATGGAGATGGGGTTGATGCAGTTGAGCTCGCACCCTTCTCCAAATGGCGAGATCTGTAAAGACAATCCAACTTGAAACCCAATCAGATCAAACAAAATAAACTAGTATGTTATGAATATTCAAACCAAGATCAATACTTCGTATAACTGAATACTTGTACCCATCTAGATTATGATAAACTTTGCATAATAAACCAACTTGACAGCAGCAAATGGAAAATCTTATGTATAGACTTCTAAAGCTAGTTGTTTGATTCAACACATGAGTAACAAATTGAAAGCAAGGAAAGAGATCACCTCATAACAAACACATTCACTAATGAAGAGACAATCCCGTAGACCTCCAAAGTCGAAAAGCTTTATTCAATAAAATAATGATTACAATTTTTGCAGAGTTTCTATGCCCAAAAGTCCATGAAGAAGAGAGTGCAAAGCACCTCTCTTTATACAAAAGACAACAGCCTAAAACCTAAAACGAATTGGCTGTGAAGAGAGCCAATAACCCAGTTGTTAAAGTCAAAATCCCAGTTTGATGGACAAGTGTGGCATGTAGTGCGAGTTCATCTCCCATCGACTGATTTTGATCTTGAGCTGAATTAATGGTGAATGGGGAGGTGGCCTCCACCTTGGCAAGGCGCCCCCCATTCTCGCATAGGAAACTTCACTAGCGAATATGGAGTGGCCATATGCATACACATTAAGTCAAAGAGATCCACGCGAGTCCCCTGCTGTAGACGCGAGTATGTTGAAGTGACAGCAAACTAGCGATTTGGAGGGGAGCCGAGCCATGTGGTGGCCGTAAACCAAGGAAATCACCCACCTCCAAATCAACGCGAATCTCCAATCGGCGTGATCTCCATATTTGTGGTTGATGTGAACTGAGGGAGCTGGCCGTGAGGTGGCACAAAAACAATGAAGGCCCACTTAACAATCAGCGTGAGCTCCACCTTGATGGTTGGTGTGAACATCCTATTTGGAAACCACTCGTATGGATTGTCTAAATCCACGTGAGCCATGGTTTAATTTATAATATTATGAGGGTTCATTAATATCCCACTTCATCACCACCACATACGCTAGCGTGAACCCCATGCCAATGCTCACGATTTCCTTTTTATTTAAATCATCATTATAACCCAAAGTTTAATACTATGTGACATGAAGTGGGTCGTATGAGTTGTTTGGACCATATGCCATGTCACTTTACCAATAAAATTATGACCTTTGACTTTTTAAAATTTTTGACCAAGTGCCAAAATGTTCACTTTTAGCATTTAAATGCCACCTTAATGCTTTGCTAGCTGAATGATGACTTTCGGGATGCTTCAGCTGACTGAAACTTTGTAAAAATGGACCCTGGGGTAATGATGCTGCTCCAGGCTTGAAAAAGAGCCCAACCATGCCAAAAACGGACTCCGGATCATTTTTTTATTACATTTTGAAATTTTCCATTTAAACCATTAAAAAATGGCTTAAAAAACGGAAAAAAATTATTTTTTCACGGAATCCAACGAAACTCTAGGGGGACCAAGTACATCTTCATACAACTCAATCAGAATGCCTAGCATGACAAAAAACACTGACACGAAGGCTCTAATAACCTCCCAAGGCCGAAACACCAAGACAACTACCCCGGCTTTGGAGGAGCGAGTGAAAAACTCAGAAATTATTGGTTGTTTATTCAACAACCAATAATAACCAAGGGAAAAAACACTCTGGGCTAGTTGGCTTGATGCCCAAGTCCGGGAAGCCAAGCCTTTTATAAAAATTTAAATGTTAGGACATTTTTTACATTTTTCCCCAAGGGGGTATGAACATGTATCTTACAAAAATAAAAAGTTCAGCCAAAAACTGGCTAACTCTAGAACACACTGAACCTCTGAACTCTGGAGATGAGCATTCATCATGCTCGATAACTGGCGGCTCAATAGGAAGTTCAACTATTGTACAAAATAGTTGGTAACAGATTCCACCAAACATTCATTTCATTTTTTTCCCAGCTTCGCAATGATCACTAGGCCAATCACAGCCTTCCAAATCACCAAATTCATGAGTTTAGCTGGAGATGACAAGTCTGCTAACTGAATGTACCTTTAATGCTCTCCGATTGTTGACTAAAGAGGATTTGTGCCGAGTTGAATCATCATAAATGCCCAATGCCATGTCATTTAGCCTTTTATTTTATTCAATTTGGCTAATTTTGGAGAGTTTTTGATTTTCTCCAAAATATTCATTTTTAATATTTTAAGTAATAATTTCTCCGTAAATGACTTTTTTGAGAAATTATTAATTATGAGGCTAAATGAACTTTTGAAACTTGGAGATAGCTGGCTGGCTGATCATTGATGATTTTTGGCTTAAGGTTAGAGCCTTCAATCACTGAATTCGGGTTCTGGATGGCTGACTTATTACAAAATTAAATTTTCCATTTAAATTATGGAAAAATTTAATTCAAAACTTAGGAAAAATTAAAAAATTTAAAAAATTAAAAAACCAAAATTTGACACATCACGGTAAAAAATTTCGGAATTTTTTTCGAGGGTTCTAGTGACTTAGGACATGACCATAGTCTATTTTAACAATGTCTAGTAGGTTTATACTAAGTCACCGGATTCGGCTATTTTTCGCCTTCAAAATCGAAATTCGTCGATTTTTATCGCAAGTCGAATTTATTCGGTTAAATTCGTCGATTTTTTTTTGTCTAATTCAAACCCTAACCGTTCGCGGTTCTAGAATGAACTAAATCTATTAAAATCGAGGCGATTTTGTGGAAGTTCTACATTAAAAAACATTTTTTGGTTTGGTCGGGTAATCTTTACCCCGAAATTCGCTACCCGGGAGTTTATTTTACTCATTCTGAAGCAGGAATTCACTGCGCGTGAACCTATGCTTCTCATTGTGAAGCATTAGTGTGAGCCCGCGGCCAAGTTTAGTTAGTCAACCGTAAAATTAAGGTCTGAAACTTTCAAGTCTCAACAATTGACACATTGGCATTATTTTTTTTATACGATCTGAATATTATATTATTTCTTTTCAATATGGGCTTTTAGGGTTAAGAAAAACTAGATGTCTACAGGCCACTTAGTTGTCACATATGAATATCATATAAGATTTTTTAGAGACGTGGTTTTTTTAAGATTAAGAAAAAATAATTAATGGTAATGTTTTTAAAGTTATGGAGATGGAAATTTATTTATTTATAAAAAATAGTTTATATTTTATTTATTTATAAAGATGAATATTTAAAATATTTAAATATTTAAAAAATAGAATTTAAATATTTTAATTAAATTTTACTTTTAAAATTTTGTTTTTAAATAATTAAAACATTTATTATATAAAGTAATGATGATACTTATTGGCATTTTTCATTGGATTGTATGGCTATCATGTTGATGTATGAGAACATAATGAATTTTATTGAAAAAATTCATATATTTTTTAATTTCCAAATTTGATTGCCATTGCCGAATTTTTTGTCGAATTTTATACCCAAAATTTTCATTGCCGATTTTTTGTCGAATTTCAAGGTCTTCGAATTCGAACACGAACTCGAACCAGGTGACTTAGGGTTTATACATACTCAGTTGGGCTCTAATAACCCCCCAAGGACCAGAATTTAAAAATGGGCATTCCAGCTTTGGAGGAAGCGGGAGAAAACCTTGTCGATTATACTCGGCTATAGGCAAAGCATAATTGACAAAGGCAAAAAACTCCCTGAAATACTTTAGTTGAAATTCTACGTCTTAGGAGACCGAACCACTCAAAACACCCTACTAGCACATTTTATTACAAACCCCGCAGGGCCATGGTCATAATTACTTAAAACAAAAACTGACTACCCAAAACTGGCTAGGCACAAAGGGTAGATCATCTGATGCATTGGAACACAAACATTTATCATGTTTGTCAAATGGTGTCTCCTCAGGTAATCCAACTATGGTACAAATAAGTTGGCAACACCTCCAATAACCAACAAAATAAATACATCTTAATTACATAACAACAAAGTCAAATTGAGCTACCCACATTACTACTGACATTCTCGTCCTTCTCCAAGTTCGTATTTGCATTGTTCATATCCTCGTCTGCAGGGTCAAGATTTTCCATGGGGGCTGGCAGGTTCAGGGGAATGTGGGGAAGAAAGCAGGGGAGGGTCCAGTCATGCATTGACAATGACAATCTGAAGAGGATGCCTCGTCTTAGATATGAGATTGTTGAAAATATTCCAAGCAAGGCTTCCCTGGGAAACTTAAGTTGTTAGTTTTCCTACTATGCTAAGAAAAAGATAGGAACTATGCAACCAAAATTAGGAAATATCGCTCTCACAAATGGAGCAAAACGTATTAAACTACAGTTATGTAGTTTTTTTTAAAGATATTTGTTGACTACGTTATTCCGTGCTGATCTTAAAAGCTTCCCAGGAAGTGCCAGCAAACTTATGGGCAATAGAAAAGTTAACTTTTCCAACTTTGCTGATGCAAAAATCTTCCACATTAGCATCAGAAAGCCTCTAGGTTGTGTTTGCCCAATTTTGATCGTGGTAAGAATCATACAAAAAACATATATTGAAAACACTTCCAGTTAGTAACAAGGAAAAACCATGAGAACTAGTTAGTTATAAAGAAAAACAATGAGAACAAGAATATTGTTATGATGTTCACCTAGACAAGTTTATTTTTAATTTTTATAATAGTTGGAAAAGATAATTTTATGAATTATGATTTCAGATACATCATACTGGTCAGAAATATTTTGATAGCTGATAAAAAAATGATTGATGGTAGTGTTGCAATTTTGATCACAATCTGGTGGGAAAAAAAGGTTATTGTACTGTTTTTTTTAAATTGTGAACCTGTCTCTCCAAAATAAGTTCGACTTGCTTTTGCACCTTACCAGCGTCATACAATGATGTCTAAAGGTTTCATTAACAATATTCAAATATCCACATCAACAATATTCAATATAAGCAATATCTACATCAGGTGAAACCTCACTTGCACAAGAAAGGAGCATGCCCATTAAAATTTGAAATTGGTTCATTGTTACAATAACCTCTCCAAGCTGCAGCTAGACCACATCCCAATGGACACTTATTAGACTGTTATGGAAATAACACAAAATAATAGATATTTTGTTATGATTATTAGAGAATAGATTTCTCAACAATTGGATGAAACTAATTTACAATGCAAGCCATGAATTACTAAAGGTGATTCCTTTTCTCTCAGGGCAGTGGCAGAGTATCTTTCTCCGGGACTTCCTTACAAACTAGTTGCAGATGATGTCTACTTAACCTCTGGTTGTAGACAAGCCATGGATGTAACTGTTGCAGTCTTGAGCTGTAAAGATGCAAACATTTTGTTGCCAAGACCAGGATACCCACTTTATGAAGCATTGCTGGCATACTATGGCATAGAAGCCAGGCATTATAATTTAATTCCAGAAAGGAATTGGGAAGTTGATTTAGATCATCTTGAAACAATAGCAGACAGGAACACAGTAGCAATGGTTCTTGTCAATCCCAACAATCCTTGTGGTGTTGTTTTCAGCCACAAGCATTTAGCCAAGGTGTGCTACAATCTTCTTACATAATTTGAAATTCTGCATCTTGCTCAAACTTTCATTGGCATTTATGTTTCGTGTTTGATATTATTATATATATTGTTTAAAATTAAGAGTTGAATAATCTTGCAGGTTGCAGAGACGGCAAAAAAGCTAGGCTTGTTAATTGTTTCCGATGAAGTATATGCTCCCCTGGTGTTTGACCATACGAAATTTGTACCAATGGGATTGTTTGCAACTGTTGTTCCTGTGGTTACCCTTGGAAGCATATCAAAGAGATGGCTTGTTCCAGGTTGGCGGCTTGGGTGGATTGTGACTTGTGATCCTAATGGTATTCTCAAAGAAACAAAGGTCTGTACCATGATCTGTTAAGTACTTTACACTTTGCAAATTGAATTTATGATGGTAATGCTGAGGACTTGAAGAAAAAGCCTTCAAATAGACACATTGCTACATAAATACGATGATACAACTAATTAATAAGATGTCAAGTGTTCACATATTGTTACTAAGCTGATACTTAGGATTGCTAAAGTATATGCAAATAAGACTCATGGTGATGTGAAGAGTTAATTCAGCAAAACAGAAATTGTAGTATGGTTTTTATAAATAGAGTGGAAGGAGGACCAAGACCAGCGCCTATCGAGGTTGGGCAAATGGAATGAATCAGGGAACAAGGAGCGCTGGAAATAAGAGAGTGGGGATAGTGAGAAGCATTGTTACAACGTGCAACATTTAATCTACGTATGCTTGATTAGATTGCTGGAAACTTAAGCAATGCAGGCCACTGAAAAGGTGCTCTACTTATCAACATGCTAAAACAATTAGGTGTTATGCTACCCCAAGATTTGATTCATGATATAAGCTTTCATTGAAACACTGTTACATAAATATATCAATCATAAAATAAGAACAAGAAGAAAAATAAATAGGTAGGACCTTGTTTTAGCCTCCTTATTCAAAAATAAATCTGCCTTGTTGAAGCCCTAGCTTCAACATAATTTAGATGTGGTTTCCAACATGTCAAATCAACAAAAAATGGATGGTATGAACTATGAATAGGCGCACTTTTTTGCATTTTCCAGCAGCAGGCCGACATATTCGAATATACCGGAATATATCGGAAACTATCGTAATATGTCGGAATATATTGGAATATATCGGAAATGTCGCGATTTTTTAATTTCGATATATCAAAAGGAGAAAGACTTGATGATAGATCTAATATTTCTGATATATCGCTGATATGTGCAACGCTGAATACAACAATCAAACTTGGCAAAATGCCCTTCTTCCAACCTGTAAATCTTCCCAACAAACCCCTATTGCTCACTGTTGTACCATACGGCCTGTACGGCGCAGCTGTATGGTTCGTACAAATTATATGACCGCGTCTACAACTACAAGTATGCCCACAGAGAGGCTCCCTACAAACTGATAGCCTGTGGGTTTATAAAGCTGCACCCCGCAAACTCATAGCCTGTGTCTTTGCCTGTACTATCCTTGGTATGGATTTCCTACGTACCGTACATACAACGATTTTACTTGGACCTCCGCCTACCTAGTATGGTCCCCCTAGAAGATTGTTGACTGTTGTTGCTCTTCTCTCCCTGCCAAATCTGGAAAGTAGAAAATCCTTATCTTCAACTCAATGCTTGAGTTTCTCTCTTGTTGGTATTGTGTCTTCTCCTCTCACCTTGAATGCCTTTTATACTATTGAGATGTCTTGCCCACCTATTTCGACTAGGTGGCAACTTCATGTACATGAAGATGTACATAATTGTACAAATTGTACCTTGGAAAAATCTGAGGATTTTTCACTTCTGCAGGGCAATTGCCCCTTTGTAAAACGAAATGTCCGCTCCCCTGCGTGGGAAAATTAATGTAATTCTATGTGCTAGTGTGGGTCATATGATATGGACGCCACACCATGGAACTGGTTGTTAGGAAAGTCCCCTCATCGAGTGTTTTTTCCCTTTCCAATTAATCTTGTTTTTTAACGATTTTTATTGGTTAGGTTTTTCACTCAAAATCCTCCAAAGTGGTGACGGGCGTTCTAATGATCAAGTCCATGGGGTGGCTAAGGGTTCATAATGTTATTTGTGACCATGCTAGACATTTGTATAGAGTCTTGCGGAGTTTCGTTATGTTGTTGTATTTTTATTTATTTTTCTAGTTAATTAATTTCACCCCTTGGTGGTTAATTAACTAAGTTTTGATGTAATAATGTAAGTGCTCAAGCACTGACACTTTGTAATAGGGGCTATGAATGCAAGGTAAATTGCTATGAAACCCCCTAAGCCACTGCTTCGAGTCCCATGTCATTCTGACAAGGGGTTGAAGAGATAGACCAATTTTGGTCAGGAGGGGTCTATCTCCCCTAGGGAAATTTTTAATTTTTCCTAAGTTAAAATTCACATTATTTGATTTTGAAGTAAAAAATCAAATAATGCCATGGTAATTTTGTTTGGGGGTTGCTAAGCCTAGGGAAATTTATTTCAAATTTTTCCACCCCCCAATGGCCAAGATATTAATTTTTGAAATTTATTTTTAAAAATTTTCCTAAGTCAAAATTGGAAAAATATAAAAATTAAATTGAAAAATTAAATCTAAGGTGGATTAATATATTTAGCCTAAGTCTAAAGGTTAAATGTTTATTTGGGAGCAAAGGGCCAAAGTCTAAGCCTAGCTTAGAGGGCAACATGACTTAAGCATGGTCCAAACCCTAAATAAAAGGGAGGCGCTACCATAAAAGAGAGGCGCTACATGGATAGGGAGGCGCTACACTTAGAGGAGGGCGCTACACTTGGAGGAGGCGCCTAGGTTGGGCCCACATCTAAACCCTAAAGCAATCTCAAGGGGGCGTCTTGGTCAAAACCCTAGATCCAAGGGTGTAGAATGGCTGAGGCATGGATCAAGCACTCAAGCCATGGATTGAGAAGGCGCCTAGGCTATTTGATTCGTTAAGAAGGGTGCAAAGTCAAAAAACCTAGATCTAGTGGTGGAGATCTAATCTAGATCTAGATCTAATCTTGGCCATTGATCTTCAAGGGGTTGGGGTTGTTCCTCAACTATATAATGAGGGTCTCACTCCCTCATTTGATAACTTCTCTCATGCTATTGTTATGCTGCTGAAATATTTACCTCTTCCTCTCTCATATTCTCTCAAGCATTTGGCCCAAGCCTCTTGCTATTGTTGTATTGAATCTTGCCCTAGTTGGGCTGTAATAGAAGAAAGCTTTGGAGGCAAATTGTTGGTGTGGATCTTTCATTTCATGCTTGGATTAGTGAGGTAGCCTTGTGGATTTATCAATTATTGTTGCATTTGTTTAGTTTGGAAGCCCTCCACGAAGTATTTTGTGGAGAGACTTGTAGGTAGAAGTATTTCTATCTTCATTTGTGAGTAGATTGGTAAGATTCTACAAAGTATTTTGTAAGATTTATTTTTGTGCTCATCTCTTTGCTTACTTGTTGCAGCTCTAATAGATTTGTTTTGCAGGGATCTAAAGCTAAGAAGGGCTCCTCCAAGGGTTTCTTTCTTCAAATTTGCATTTTCGTCCATATTTCTTTCTCTCTCCTAAAACTGAGTTTTATTCACTGTATAGTGAATAAAACCCTTGTTTTAGGGCTTTCTTCCATTGTAGATTAGTATAGAGTTATAAATCTGCTGTTAATACATCATTTAGATGCCCAAAAGTTCATTTTCTGAATATTAAAACTTCATTTTTTCAAAAAATTCATGTTCAGATTTTTTAATAAAATTTTTGGGTTTTGTACTAATCTGTGCTAACTTTCTGATTTAGTTTTCTGCAGTAAATTCCAGCAAGTAAAGTTGCTGGTTTTTTGCAGGTTTATGCACATAAGAGGGGGTTATGCTGCCCAAATTTGCTTAAAAAGGCCCCAGAAAAGTTTGTTCCAAAAGAGGCCCAAAAACCACATTTCTTCTCTTTCTTCTACAAGATTGTAAACCCCAAAAGAGAAGTTCTCTTTGGGGTATTCTCTAAAGCTTTAAAAGCTGCTGTAAATCTGTATATGAGTAGTGTAGAGATAGCCTAGAACACTAGTCCCTTAGATTTATTTTATGCAAGTTTTATTTCTGATTACCCACCTTCCCTTAAGGGATTGAAGTGAGGTTAGTTTAATCTTTTTATTATTATTTCTGTTTACCCACCATTCTCTGTTACAGACCACCATCTCTGTAACAGAGATTGTTGTGTGGTTAGGTATTGTTTCAGCTAGTTGCATTTTCCTTTTAAGTTTCTGTTCAAAGTAGTAAAATCCAAATTTTATTTTTGTCAAAAGAGTAATCATACAACCCACTGATCCGATGTATCCTCTGTCCCACTTGTCATCTCCCTTTAGGGACTTCAAGTTGGGTATGAAAAGCAGGAGAAGTGGGGGCTTAGCTTAATTAGAACAACATTCTTTTTCTACTACATACCTTCACATTTTGCTTTTCAGTTCAACATCAAGTACCAGCATCTCCCATAAGGGATACCGCTTGGTTGATCTTGTTGATAGTATAAAATTAACCTTGCATGCTAATCACCAAGATTTAAAATTTACCCCTGAAATCAACCAACAACGAATTTATCCCCTGTTCCTCTACTTGGTTATCACCCTTCGGGGTACTCGCGAGATACGACAGGGGGTAAATGAGTTTTAGTTTAATAGGCATCCATCTTGCTATTTGTCCGGTTGATTAAAAACAGTGACCTCGGAAGCTACTTGGGGTAGAAGACCGTGGGGGGTCTCTAGGCGTTCTACGTCCTCCTTGTTGAGCACCGGGGCATTGGGGTTTGACCTGGGAGCTACAGGTGGACTTGTTTCCACTGTTTTGAGCGCACCAGCATTCCTTCTTTGACTTGAGAAATACTAGATTGGGGTAGTCATACCACTGGGTCGAAAACTAAACTTCAAGAGGAAAAACCTTAATAAAATCTACCTAAAATAAACCAAGAGACATTGCAAAACTAGTTCTATAACATTTTCACTCCAATATTGCACTCGTTTCCTTTCAGTTGTTGTTGCACCTGCAAAGCAAACATAATAATTTTCTAATTTGTGGATATTAATCAACTGGTTTACTTTTTCTGCTATTTATCTGAGCATTGTCATCATCAAGTTTATTTATACTATTGTTGCTCAACTGTTTAATACTGTTCATATTGCTCAACTGTGATTATGTTACTTTCATTTACCTTGATAATATTGTTCATAAGTCTTTCATAACTGTGTATATTGTTTATAGTTTGTTCTTATCTCATTTTTAGATAATTTAACCTGTGGGATAATTAACTTAGACTGCATCCATTGAAAGTTGCATTCTCTGACTCCATTACTTAGGCACTGGTTATATTAAAAGGATTGTCTGTCATTGAAATATTGCATCTTGCATTGGTTTGACTGTCATCTCTCAAAGCCTTAGCCTCACACCTTAATAAGATCCCTTTAATTTGTAATTAATTAATAAATTAGGAACTTAGTCTTCCATAGGGACTTCCCCCCTTGGCTCTGTTGGGATCTTGCCTAAACGGAGGAGTTGTGGACTGTGGTGACAGTGGTTCCCAGCTCTCACTTGCCCCCAAGGACACACATAGCAGGTTGTGACTTTCCTGTTCCTTAAAGTGTGAATTAGGCGGCAACAAGATGAACGAAAACCCAAACTCTAATGGTTGACATTAGATCGATCTCACTTGATGTTAATGGTTGAGATTCACTTAGTTAACTTAAATCACTAATGCCAAAAACTTAGGCATTTCTCTAAATTAACCCCAATGAATCTAAAAAAACATTCACTTTAATAAAATGAATTTCCAAGGTTCCTGAGAGGTATTAGCGAGGATTTACATAAGTAAGACTCTAACTCATGGAAATACTTGTTCGAGCTACAAACATCAACACTCCCTCTTAGCGAGGAAGGTATTCTCCACCACTTCTAGCTTATCTCTAAAGAAGACAAACTTCCCTTTCACCGCGGTCTTGTTGAGAATTTTGCAACCTGCTCATATGTGGAAATATACAGGAGCTTGATTGCTCCCTTCTGGACCTTGTATCGGATGAAGTGATATTTGATCTCAATATTCTTGGACCTATCATGGAATGTTGAATTCTTAGAGAGTTTGATATAACTCTAATTATCACAATGAATCACGTAGGCTCCAACTCCTAATCAAATAATCTTGTAAGCAATTTGTGAAGCCAAAGAGCTTCACAACTTGCCATACTCGTTGCCATGTACTTTGCCAATGCTGAACTCAGTGCTATGTAAGTTGTTGTTGCTTCTCCATGGTTCCAACATCTGGCAAACATTCTGCAGATCATTCTCCCAAAGAGGTCATGTTAGGTTGACCAATGGTTGGTAACTTGGTAGAGAATGCGCCCTTCATAACCCTAATTAGTCATGTGTAATATTGACTATGTGTGTTGAGGCTCAAATGCTTATCCTTTGATTAGTCATGTGGATTTGACTATGTGGAAGACTAGTGGTCACATGCATCACTCTATGTGGGAGTGCCCTGTAATGGGGGTGATCGATTCTAATTAGAGTGAGTTAACTTATCTATTTGATGGGGGATCTCATCCCCTTGTGGGATAGACAAAGTCTAATCTAACATTGAATTTTACATTGGCTGTAAGAAGTGTCTGGGACTTCTTAGAGTATGGTCAAATCAACATTAGAGCTCTATGTGGGATTTTGATTTGCATGTGAGGAGATGGACATCGACGAGGAGAAATTTTCTATGATGAAGAAATAACCAAGAAGTTAAGAAATTCCATTGAAGAAATCCCAGAGAAAGTTGAAGGCAAGAAAGAGCACAACTACCCCAGTAAAAGGGGTAAATTGGCCCTAGAAGACAAAAGTACAAGTCGGCCTCAAGAGTGAAAATCAAGTCAACTACAAAATATAGATAGAAGTCTTCTCACACTTCATTTGACACACAACAACATGATATCTTCACCTCTCTCCAAGTGCACACCTCCAAGGAAGGCCTAGCAAAGGAAAGAAGCATAATTTTGGGGTTCTGTTATTCTCTTATTCTCTTGGAATATGTTACCAACTATTTTGTACAATAGTTGAACTTCCTATTGAGTCGCCAGTTATTGAGCATGATGAATGCTCGAGCATCTCTAGAGTTCAGAAGTTCAGTATGTTGGAGTTAGCCAGTTTCGGCTAGCCCTTTTTACTTTTGTAAATACATGTTCATACCCCCTTGGGGTAATTGTAAAAAATGTCCTAACATTTAAATTTTTATAAAAGGCTCGGCTTTCCGGACTTAAGCATCAAGCCGACTAGCCCAGAGTGTTTTTTCCCTTGGCTATTATTGGTTGTTGAGCAAACGACTAATAATTTCTGAGTTTTTCACTCACACCTCCAAAGCTGGGGTAGTCGTCTTGGTGTTTTGGCCTTAGGAGGTTATTAGAGCCTCCGTGTCAGTGTTTTTCAACATGCTAGGCATTCGAATTGAATTGTATGAACATGTACTAGGTCCCCTTAGAGTTTCATTTGATTCTGAGAAAAAATATTTTTTTTTTCCGTTTTTTAAGCCATTTTTTAATGGTTTAAATGGAAAATTTCAAAATGTAAAAAAAGTGAGATTCAAAGTCCATTTTTGGCATGGTTGGGCTCATTTTCAAGCCCGAAGTAGCATCTTTACCCTATGGGGCGCTTTCACTATGTTACGGGAAGCTGAAACATCCCGAAAGGCATAATTTGGCTAACAAAGCAACAAATTGGCAATTAATTGCAAAATTTGGAGAAAATGCACAAAAGTCAAAGTTTTGAAAAGTAAAAAATTATTTTAAAAATGGTGAGAAAGTAACATGGCATGGGTCCCCCATGGATTTTCTAACCTCTTCAAAGTTATAACTTAAAGTTTGGGTTATAATTTTTTGAAATGGTGAATTAATAAAAGGAGGGTGACGTGAGGGTGAGGAGAAAACTCACACTAACATGGAAAGTGGAAAGGACGGTGAGTGGGTAAGGGTGGACCCCTCCCCACTTAAGAAATATTTTTTAAAACTACGTAATATTATAACCAATAAACACCAATGCAAGTGAATGGTTCCAACATGTGTGTGACGTCAACGTTAGGCTTGGAGCTCACGGGAGCTTGTTTAGTGGATGCGAATGGGTGAGGGTGGACCCCTCCCCGTTTGTTAATAGCCTTTGTTATTTCAAACTATGCATTCGAACCTTCTATCAAATCTTCAAACTCATCCTTCATCATCAATGCCGTACCACTCACGTGAAAGGAAGGATTGCACGTGTGGTTTGTTTGGCAAGTGATTGGGTGATGTGTCCTTTGGGGAGTCAGTTGGTAGGAGAGGTGGCATCTACCTCTCTAGTTCCACTTCTGATTAGTTCAGTTCAGCTCAGTGAGACTCCTCTTCAACTTAGTCACACTTCGAGTTGATCTTCAGTTCATATTCCCCCCCTGGGGCTTGGTTTTTGTATAAATATGAGGCCTTCTTCCTCATTTTGGATGGATGGAAGGGACCTCAGCTTATTGTAATGCTGCTGAGATTTTGATAATAAAATTGAAAGACTTTGGAGGTCTACGGTGTGCCATTGGATGGATGCCAAATAAATGAGGTGATATTGTATGATTTAAGAACTTCTCTTGTTTATGATTGATGTATCTAGCTTAGATGATACATAGGATAATTATTTACAGCTGCTAAGTAAATTATTTATGATTTGCATTGGAAAGATATAGGAGTAACCAACTTTATTCAGTTATATTGAGGTTCTTCAAGTTTTTCCTTTGCATGCATACTCTCTAATCAAGTTTATGCAGGAGTTGTTCTACAGTTTTCCAGGTCATGAGATCCATAGGAAGCGTTGAACTAAGCTGTCTCTTTTCTTCCTTGGTGTCATTTTCTTAATCTAACCTTTGTTCCAGGGACTCCAAGGCTATCAGTGAAAGATCAAGCAAGGGCTTGAGTTGCCCCATCCATCTCTTACACCCAAACTCTCTCTTTTTCTCGGTTACTTTTTTATTATGCTTAAGAAACAGTTTCGTCATTGCATGCTTATTTTTGGAATCAATATTTCTTTAAGTATTTAGATCTGATTGTCTTCAAAGAATTACATCATTTAATTAGATCTAAGCTTGGAAAAATCGTGCTTTTACTTCAAAATTCTGAAAATTTTTCTAAGTATATTTTTTTTCAATTTTTTTAATTTTTCATTGCCTTTCCCATTGTTTTCTAACATTTATTGTTCACTGGTTTTTAGCAGGTCTGCACGCAAAAGTGGAGTTTTGGAGCGACCAAGACCATCAAGGAGGCCCCAGAACGGTTCGACGGACACCCTCTTTGCTATAGTGCCTTGGTGCACTGTTGTAAGATCTTAGATCCAAGTTTGTTGGGCTAAGAAGCACTGCTTTTTTCATCTCAAAATTGTAAAAATTTAAACGAGAGTAATGGGGTAACCAACACCCACATCCCATCCCCCCTGGGGGGATTTGCGTCTTTTTTGTCAATTTTTGAGATTGCATTTTTCTAACCCCAGCACCTGACACACTCACTTTGTAAGTGCAGGGTGTATACTTCTTTCACAGTTTGTAGCTTAATTCATTTTATTTTTTGCATAAATAATCTAGAAATAAATGAACCCAAAGTCTCTTGAACTTCATTGAAAAGCAAGTCAAGAGCGCTCTCTGTTGGCGAGTTTTATTTTTTTTGTTTTAAATTAGTTGCACTGTTTTGACTTTCATAAATCTCTTGAATCTCTCCTTAAGGCGGATCAAGAATGCTCTTTGTCGGAGGGTTGTTACAATGGTTCTCCTTCACCCTTAACTAAAATCAAAACAAACATCTGTGCTATGTTGTGTATGATCTACCCAGAAGCAGCCGTAGACTTTTTTAATTCTCACATTTTAATTCTATTGCAACCATAATAAAATTTACCAACTTCCCCCAGGAGAAAATCCAACGCCTAGATTTAAGCCTTGCGGTGGCAAATTACCCAAAGGAAGCAAGAACAACTGGTTAATGACCTCGGGTACCAGTTAGGCTACACCCTTGCGGTGTAGTGTTGAACATAGCCTCCGAGACTCCAACCCAGCCTACATATTCCTTGCGGGTAGCCGTATCCGTTAAGGGTTTTGGACATATCTCCCGTACCGAAAGGTATATCTTGGAGATTCCCCTCCCATTTAATAATCAACCTCGTCTTACAATTTACATTAAAATTCACCAAGAAGCACTTGCAAAACATTCTCAAGCACTCCATTTGGCACTGGTCCTTGTTTAACTTTGCTTATTATCTGTCTAAATCACTGCTACTTGTTTGCTCTTCATATCACGAATGCTTTGTTTTTTTAATCTGCAATTATCATGTGTTGGTTATCTTTAATTCCATTTGCAAGTATTTACTGGTTATTTTATTGTAATTTGCTTCATCAAAAAACTCCTAAACAACACCCATCTACATCATACACTTTAAAAAAAACATCTTTAAAAAACTTGAGTGTTAGAAACTCTTTAGGGACTAACCCCCTTGGCTTCGTTAGGAGTTTGCCTAAACAGAGGAGTCGAGATCAGGTGATAGCACCTGACTCTTTGCTTGCCCCTAAGGGCCGCACCTCTCCCTTATGCTGGGAGACAGCCGTTCGAAAGATTTTAAGTTGATGGTGTGCACATTTGGAGGGCAACAGAATATATCTATCCTTGTTAAGGTTTCTTGTGAAGGAGGACGAACCTCTCTTATGCTAGGGTTCATCTTCATGTTTAGCATTGTACTTGAATTGGATTGATTTCTTCTGAGGAAAGTTTGTTGGGTTTCCCAGGGTAAAATCTTTGTGTCTCTTGTGCATGGTTATCTTTCAGTGATCCTTGTTTTTATTTCTGCTGCAAGTGAATATTGATTATGCAATTAAATTGTGGGATGAAATAAATGGTTGAAGAATTATTGTAAATAATTATCAAGGATTGAAAATTGGATTAAAATTTGACATGGTATTAGAGCAGTTCTGAATAGGTGCCATTGGTAAAGGCTGTTTTTGCCCTAATATAAAAACTAGGGCTTCCAAGTTTGGACACTTCTCTACATAGATTGAACTTGAAAAGAGCATTGTGGAACTCACCCTAGGAGGGCGCACTTATCTATGGAAGTAGATCTCAGTTTTGTGAAAAATAAGTTTTGGCCTAATTTCTATCGGAATCAAGAAACTAGGGATTCCAATTTTGAACCTGTTACCAACTTCTTATACCATAGTTGGGTTACCTGAGGAGCCGCCGGTTGACAGGCATGTTCAATGTCTGATTCCAGTGTATTAGTTGATCCGTCTTCATGTCTAGCCAATATTGTCTAACTAGTTTTTGATTTGAATAATTTTGACCATGGCCCCGCGGGGTTTGTAATAAAATGTGCTAGTAGGGTATTTTTTGAGTGGTACGGTCTCCTGAGGCATAGAATCTCAAATAAGGTATTCCAGGGAGTTTTTTGCACTTGACAATTATACTTTGCCTATAGCCAAGTATAATTGACGAGGTTTTCTCCTACTTCCTCCAAAGCTGCAATACCCGATGTTGAATTCTGGTCCTTGGGGGGTTATTAGAGCCCAACTGAGTGTTATAAACCTACTAGGCATTATTTAAGTAGAGCATGGTCTTGTCCTAAGTCATTGGGACCTTTAAATTTTTTTCGAAAAAATATTTTTCGAACGGGGAAAAAATTATTTTTAAAATTTTTAAATTTTTAAATTTTCCCAAAGTTTTTTAATTAATTTTTCCATAAATTAAATGGAAAAATCCCGTTTATAATAAGTCGGTCATCCTGACCCCGAATTCAGTGATTGAAGGCTCTAACCTTAAGCCAAAAATCATTCTTGACCAGCCAGCCAGTCAGATCCAACTTTCAAATCATCAATCGGACACATAACGCCCTTTTTCTCAAAAAAGTCATTTTCGAGGAAAAAAATGTTTTTTTATTAAAAAATGATTATTTTGAAGAAAATTAAAGCTCTCCAAATTAATCCAAATTCAGCGAAATAAAAGGCTAAATGACATCTCATTGGGCATTTATGATGATTGGAGTTATCATAACTCAACTTTAGTCAGCATTCATTGAGCAATTAATTTATATTTAGTTAGCAGATTTGTCATCTCCAGCTAAAAAATGAGATGGAGAGCACTCATTGGTCCCATGATTTGATCGAGGTAAAGACTGAAGCTTGCACCATCAGTGGCCTTCCCAAACCTAGCAGGGGCTTCATCCATACCTAAAAGGTAGTTTACCTACATCCAGATGCCTACTTCACCCATTCATGCCCCTCCTCAGCCTGGGGGCGCCTTCCACACTTGTGGTCTCAGTTTAGGGTTGTTTGCAGTGGCTAGGGTTGGAGTGGGGGCGCCTTGCCTAGGTGGAGCCCTCCCCTCATTCCCAACTCTTCATTTTATGTATGGGCTCTCAGTTATGTGACCAAGCCGGTCATGTTATGTGATTTGTTTTTAGGGTTTTAGCACTCTCTCATTGTATAAATAGAGGCTCCTTCAACTCTATTAGGATGGACTTTTGTAGCAGAGTTACTCTGAGAAATTTGTATTAAGCATTTGCTTTGAATTGTTAATAAAGATTCGACTTTGGAGGTCTATGAACTCTTGGATGTGGTAGCTTTTTAAATGGTTGAGGTGATATTGTCTCTAACCCTTATTTCTGTAACGCTTGTATGAGATCAATTGTTTTTTTTGTTAGCTCAAGAAGGCCATTGTTGGCAGAGTAGAACAATCATTTGTAGTTTCAATTTGATTGTTTATGCAAAGTAGATTAGTATCTTGATGGACATGAGTAATCAATATATACGTAATGTTGATCATGATTCAATTTTCTTAGCATACTAGCATGTTATTTTGATCTCACGTTTGTGTTAAGTTGTAGTGTGTTATCAAGCTTCACAGGTTGAAGAAGGGTGTGAGCTCAGCTGCTTCTATCCTAGGCTTAAAGCAACCTTTTGAGTCTAACACTTTCATTGTAGGACCTACATGGATCTTCTTCTTTAAAATACAAAAAGAAAGCTAGGAGTCTAACTCTCTCGCTTGGGTTCCATCCATAAATTTAATGCTCTTTTGGTTACCGGTCACTTAGGAAGCCCTAGTTTAATTTTTTCAACTTTTAGGCTTCCTCCCATTGCCTTGTTTGCCTTGCCTCTACTCTTTCTTCTTCGCTGTCCCGTTTTCGCCTTAGTTTACCACCCATTTTCTTCACTTTGGACAGCCCTTTTGTGCCCCTTTTTTGCCCCTTTTTTCCCTAGTTCTTTGGCCTCCTTTCACCTTGTTTTGTGCCTTTTCTTGCCCTTTTTGTTCGCTGCCCTGTTTTTTCACTTTTTATGACAGCCATCTTCCTTCTCTTTCGCTGCCCCGTTTTCATCATTCCTTGTATTTCTTTGGCCATCTAGTTCGCTGCCCTATTCCTCCCTTCTCTTGTTTTTGACTTTCTTTTTGTCTTCCCTCCTTCTTCCCCTCCTCTTCCTTTTATTTCAGCCTTCTTTTGCCTTGTTCTTTTGTTCTCATTCAACATCTTCTTTTCCCTTTTTTGCAAGTTTCAAGAAAAGCTTCAAGTAAAAGTAAATCACTCTCCTTTTTACGTAAGGTTCAATAATAATAGAGTTGTATGCTTTCCTTCGAAAGTCCTTTCAAGGATTAAATTCCTAAAGGCAAGTTGTATAATTTTAATAAAATATCTTTTGTTTGAGTGGGGTTTTTAAGTCTCCACTCTCATCCTCCCCCATTTGGGGAGGCTTGTGTTATGTTCATCTTTTTTGTATGCTTAGGTTAGATGTGTTTGTTTTCATAATATTTGCATCTTTTTTTTAGAATACTAATTGTTAGTCTATCACTTTTAATTTATTGAACAAGTTGATTACTTCATCTCTTAATTGTGTATCTTTTATATAAGTGAATCAACTTCCTAACATTCATAAATATCTTGAATATCACCATAAGGTGGATCAAGAGTGCTCTCTGTCGAAGAGTTTAATCAACCATCTTCATTTTATTTTTGTGCATCATATTGTTTAATCCAATTAATAGATTAGGTAAGACTCTTGAACTTGCAGAAACACAAGTCAAGAGCACTCTCTATTGGAGAGCATCATTAGTATTGCATCATCCTTGCATTAGGCATCTAGACTAGATAAGACTCTTGAACCTTCGTCATAAGACAAGGTCAAGAGCGCTCTCTGTCGGAGAGTTTCATCAATTAACTTAATAAAACTTTTCAACATACACTATCTTTAATTAATTAACTCCGTTGATCATCCTTCACCTAGTATGCTCTGTCGACTTTCAGGTTGGGCTCGTACTCAGAACGGTGAACGGACTTGTTTAGTTCGCACAAGAGGAACATAATTAAAACTTTTTACCCCATAACCAACGCACCGGCGTTGTCTCGATTAAATACTCAGGCAAGTGGGCGAATTCCAAGTGTGGACGCCGGGCAACCCAATCTGGGCATAGTTGGTTAAGTTATTGAACATCTAGATGTGATCTCAGACAGGTCCGTCATGTCTTCAAACGGAGCCACTGAAGGTATTTCCGGTTAGGATTTCCAAACACCTTAAGCAAGATCACCATTAAAATCTTTTAAAATATACAAAGAGCACTTGCACAACCTAATATTCAATAGTTTTATTTCAAGACTTGCTTTTAATTTCTTTACGCATTTTCAGCATTTTGACTCCATAAGGCACTGGTCTATTTTAATCCGCATAACTGTTATATTGGGATCAATTGTCTGTGGCCTCTTTAATTTCTATCTGTGAATGCACATTTAAGAAGTCTTGAACTATTTCTTATCATTTAATCTCTTAGCAATGTGGATTGCTTTATGTGTCAAACTCATAATAAATAAACACTTCTAATTACAATAACTCTTAAGTAACACCCATCTGCATCCACAACTAAGTAAAACACTTTAACAACCTTAAGAGCCTTAGAAAACTCTTTTGTAGGGACTACCCCCCTTGGCTTCGTTAGGAGTTAGCCTAAACGGAGGAGCTAGGAGTAGGTGACAGTACCTAGCTCTGTGCTTGCCCCCAAGGTCACACCTCTCCCACTTTCCTAAGTGAGGAGACAGCTTTCGAAAGATTTCTGCTGCTGGTGTGCAATCGGCGGACCACATCTTTTGGCGTCGTTGTCGTGGACAAATATTTTTGTTCTTGGACAACCTTTGTTTCTTTTAGTTTTTTACCTTTTTCCCTTTTTGGTAGATTTTTAGTCCAATCACTCTCCGAAATTGGACTTAAGTCCACCTGGTGACTCCACTATCAGTTAACACCTCAAGGTATTCTACTAGAAGAAACTATGAAGGTTTGTTCGATTTCATCCCTGACCCTGAAAAAGTCTATAGGAGGAGATTGAACAAACTAGCTTGTCGTAGGATCCTTGGAGAACTTGGATCTGAGTCTGTTTTAGACATCCATCTCTTATTTCCTGAAAACACTAATAGCTCTGTTTCCGACATAATGGGCGAGTATTTTACCCAGCTTGACTTTTCTCAGATAGCAGGCCAACCCCAACGTCTTCCAGACAAAGCTGTCGAGAAGCTCCCGATGTATACATGCACTGATGCCACTACCGTTGCCATGCACCTCCGAAACTTTTCTAGGTGCATCGATGCTTATGTCACTGATCCCGCTAGCCAACATGATGATGTTTATATGAAGTTATTCGCTCTATCTTTGGATGGAAAGGCCGACGACTGGTATAACAATTTACCAGATAATGCTTTTGACACTCTAGCTTCTTTCAAGACCTCTTTCACCAACAAGTTCGGTGAAAAGAAAGAACCTCGGCATCAACTTGTGTCCTTGACCAACATAAAAAAGAAGGATACGGAAACAATGGACGAGTTCAATATAAGGTTCACGGAATTATCAAAAGCCATCCCTATTGATTATGCCCCAACTGCACAACCCATTCTGGTCTATTACATTGAGACACTTAGTGGCAAAATGCAGTACCAGATCAGAGACAAGGAGCCTACTAACTTGCTCCAGGCTCAGGAAATGGCAATCAAAATTGATCTGAACATGTAGTCATGTGGTGAATCTAACCTCCACGGTTATTCAAGGTCTTCAACCCCTTTTGAAAATTAGTGAACCTAAAGACAAGGATCGTTTGTCAACTATGAAATATGCCTATGAAAAGCAAATGATTGAGATGAAAAGGGAGATGAAGAAAAATATGGAGGAAGCAGAACAGAAACACTTAGCGCAGTTGAAGGAGATTCAAAATAGGGTGATAATGATGGAAAGAACTCAAACTCAGCTTGCTCCTAGAACCTTTCCTGCCAAGCCAACTTGGCAAAGAAAGCCTCCCAACCATGAGCAAGGCCTCCCCATCAGCTAGAGGCCACTAACATGGTTGAGCAGCATAAACCATTTTGCAGAGCATGCAGAGATTTCCATGAGGAATCTGGATGCCACTATGCGTGCTATGTTTAGGAGCATGGCCACCTTGAAGGTTGTGGTTTGAATACGTCGACAAGCGAGCCTGATTTTATCAACAACATAGATGACATCCCTAGCATCCCCATAGGAAATTGGCCATAGGCCAATCGTTATGAAAAGAAAGTTGATAACTTAACTCAGTACTATGGTGAGATGCCTTCAGTCGAGCAGATCAACAACACTCAAAACTTCAAGGGAATAACTTATCAAAGAAAGGGGTCTTCTGCATAGAATATTCCTAAGGTAACAGCTCCTAATCCTCCCAAAGAAGTAGAAACTAAAGAAATTGTTGATTTAAGTTTTGACTTAGGTAATTGGCTAGCGAATACAAAAGTCCCTGTTCCAGTCCTTGAATTATGTAAAATCCCTGGCCAAAGAGAGAGACTTTTGAAAATCCTAGAGCCGCCGAGTAATGTTGATCCTCAAACTGAAGAAAGTCCTTCAGGTCCTGTAAAGCCACGTACCCCTAAAAAAGTCACTTTTTCTGATACTGTGGAGCGGACTTCAAATAATGTCTTTGCCGATCCACCTATAGTTCTACTACTAGGGACCCAAGAAAAGAAGATCATCCCCCTTTTTACGTGTCATTGATGATGGGTGATCTTCTTCTACACAATTGTATGTTAAACTCAGGATCTAGTTCCAGCATCATGACCAAAAAAGTCATGCAATAGCTTGACTTAAGAACCACGAGGCCATACCAGAATGTATGTGCCATGGACTCTAGACGGGCTAAGGTCGAAGGGATGATTGAGAACCAGTTAGTTAGATTGGCTAAGTATCCGGATATCCAGATCACAATGGACATCCTGGTTATTGATGTTCCAGATAAATGGGGTATGTTGCTTTCTAGGAAATGGGGTGCCACTTTGGGAGGATCAATCTAGATGGATTGGACCTATGCCACCGTACCAGCATCAGAGTTTTCACTTGTTAAGTTGTATTCTGAAAAGGAAAAAAGACACCATGTTGAAAACCCTCAAAGACCAATGAATGAGTATGCTTACCACACTGATGAAAATGGTTCATATCAAATCAACTCCACCTTCTTGGAACCCATCCAAGAAGAGATGAAGACCGAAAAACTTAGTGAGTTGTGGAGAATGAATTTTGATGGTGCTTACTCTAAAATGGGCAAGGGGGCTGGTGTTGTCATTATTTCAGCAGAGGGTAAGGTTTTCAACTTTGCTTTCAGATTGGAATTCGAAGCAAGTAACAATGTGGCGGAGTATGAGGCACTTCTACTAGGCATTGAAATTGCCAAGGACATGGGGATTAAGGTGCTTGATATTAAAGGGGACTCTAATTTAATTGTCCAACAAGTAAAGAGTCAGTTTGCATGTAAGTGTCAAAGACTTAAGAAATATAGAAATGCAATCTGGGATACAATGGAATTCTTTGATGCCCTTAACATAGGAGCAGTCCCTAGAGATCGGAATAGTGCCTCCGACAAGCTTATAGTTTCACCGTCAACTCTTCAACCATCGGATGAGATGTTAGAGGGGGATTGTCCTTTAGAGATTAACTTTAGACCTTTTGTTTCTGATAATGTTGAACATTGGCAGGTCTTCAAAGACGATGAACAGATTTTAAGATTCATTCATAATGTTGATGAATTCCTAAACTTTAAAATAAATGATCTGGAAGAAAACAAAGAATATTATGGAGAAGGTGACCAGTTTGACAATCCTGTCCCACGTGGTCTGGTTGGCTTAGAAAACATCTTTGACAGACAGGACAAAAGAAAAAGCAATGTTGAGCAGATGAAACCGGGGGATTACATTGAAATCAACATTGGGACGGAAACAGAACCTAAAATTATAAAAATTGGGAAAGGTACTTCTGAAAAAGAAAGGAACAGCCTCATAAATCTGGTCAAAGAGTATAGGAATGTATTTTCCTTTACTTATGACGAGCTCAAAGCTTATAGGGAAGATGTATTTCAACATACTATTCCCTTGAAACCAGAATGTCAAAAAGGCAAGCCTTTCAGACAAAAACTTAGGCAAATAAACCCTAAGTTAGCACCGATCATTAAGGAGGAGTTAGAGAAAATGTTAGCAGCAGGAATAATAGCTCCTACTAGACATTCAACTTGGTGTTCTAACTTGGTTGTAGTTAGAAAGAAAAATGGGAGTATAAGGATATGTATAGATTTCATAAATCTAAACATAGCATGTCAGAAGGACAATTACGCCCTCCCCAACATGGAGACCCTCCTCCAACGGGTCACTGGATCAAGCATGATGTCGATGCTCGATGGTTTTTCTAGCTATAACTAAGTAGTCATTCAAAAGGAAGATAGGCATAAGACCACCTTCACAACTCCTTGGGGCACTTTTGAATATCTGAGAATGCCCTTTGGCCTTTTAAATGCAGGAGCTACTTTCCAAAGGGCCATGGATTATGCTATCAAGGAGTTGATTAGCAAAATCATTGAGATATATCAAGATGATCTCACTGTTTTTTCAAAAGAAAGATCCAGCCATGTTGGTCATCTCAGGCAGATTTTCGAGCGATGTAGGAAGTATGGCATTTCTTTGAATCCGACTAAGTCGGTGTTGGGCATAGAAGAGGGAAAACTCTTAGGACACAACATCAACAAGGACTGTGTCAAAATTGATCCTGAAAGGATAGAGGCCATAAGAAAGATTCCCCTCCCTAAGAATGTTAAAGCCCTCCAATCCTTCAATAATCATATAAATTTTATTAGAAGATTCATTCCAAACTTGGCCGAATTAATGAAGCCTATGCAAGCCTTACTTAAGAAAAATGCCAAGTTTGTGTGGACCAGTGAAGGAAGGAAAGCCTTTGATTCAATAAAAACTGCCATTACCAGGTCTCCAGTCTTAGTCAGCCCAGATTACGCGAAGGATTTCATGATCTTCTCATTTGCTTCTGAGGACACTATTGTCGGTGTGTTGCTCCAAAAGAACTTCGAAGGGTTCGAGAAACCTATAGCATTCATAAGCAGAGCCTTGTAGAATTCCGAGCTAAAGTATACCATCATGGAGAAGCAAGCTTATGCCTTAGTCAAATCATTAAAACATTTCAGAACTTATATCGGGTATTCCAAGGTTATCGGATATGTTCCCCACACTGCGGTTAAGGATATCCTTTCTCAAAAGGATTGTTTAGGAATAAGGGGTACATGGGTGTCCAAGATCCATGAGTATGACCTGGAAATAAAGCCCACTAAATTGATCAAGGGACAAGGCCTTGCTAGAATGCTTACTCAGAAAAATGAAGAAGCCATTGAAATGATTGCAGAAAACGATATCTCTCAGCCTACCATGACTCCTGCCCTTTAAGAGCTTGATAATCATTGGTATTCCAACATCATCTTCTTCCTTCTCCATCTCACTTGCCCTGATCACCTCAAAGGACACAAGCGTAGGGCTTTGAGACTTAACACTGCTAGGTATTGCCTTACCCAAGAGGGTCTGGGTTGGAGGAACCTAGATGGTATCATACTTAGGTGCATCAACGAACAAGATTCTAAGAAGATATTAGCAGAGTTTCACTCAAAATTTTGTGGAGGCCATTATGCAGTAAATACAACTGCCCACAAAATCTTGAGAGCTGGTTACTATTGGCCAACCATTTTTGCAGATGCTCACAAGCATGTCAAGTGTTTCTAAGAGTGTCAGCTGTTCACTGGGAAGTAGAAGTTGGCAGCTCTTCCCCTTACTCCGGTTGTTGTCCTTGCCCCTTTTCAGAAGTGGGGGCTTGATTTTAGATTAGTATCTTGATGGACATGAGTAATCAGTATATACGTAATGTTGATCATGATTCAATTTTCTTAGCATACTAGCATGTTATTTTGATCTCACATTTGTTTTAAGTTGTAGTGTGTTATCAGGCTTCACAGGTTGAAGACGGGTGTGAGCTCAGCTACTTCTATCCCAGGCTTTAAGCAACCTTTTGAGTCTAACACTTTCATTGCAGGACCTACAGGGATCTTGTTCTTTAAAATACAAAAAGAAAGCTGGGAGTCTAACTCTCTTGCTTGGGTTCCATCCATAAATTTAATGCTCTTTTGGTTACCGGTCACTTAGCAAGCCCTAGTTTAATTTTACCAACCTTTAGGCTTCCTCCCATTGCCTTGTTTGCCTTGCCTCTACTCTTTCTTGCCTTAGTTTACCACCCCTTTTCTTCACTTTGGACAGCCCTTTTGTGCCCCTTTTTGCCCTAGTTTTTTGGCCTCTTTTCACCTTGTTTTGTCCCTTTTTTTCCCCTTTTTGTTCGCTGCCCTGTTTTTTAACATTTTATGACAGCCATCTTCCTTTTCTTTCGCTGCCCCGTTTTCATCATTCCTTCTATTTCTTTGGCCATCTAGTTCGCTGCCCTATTCCTCCCTTCTCTTGTTTTTGACTTCCTCTTTATTTTCCCTCCTTTTTCCCCTCCTCATCTTTTTATTTCAGCCTTCTTTTGCCTTGTTCTTTTCCTCTCATTCAACATCTTCTTTTCCCTTTTTTGCAAGTTTCAAGAAAAACTTCAAGTAAAAGTAAATCACTCTTCTTTTTACGTAAGGTTCAATAATAATAGAGTTGTATGCTTTCCTTCGAAGGTCCTTTCAAGGATTAAATTCCTAAAGGCAAGTTGTATAATTTTAATAAAATATCTTTTGCTTGAGTGGGGTTTTTAAGTCCCCACTCTCATCCTCCCCCATTTGGGGAGGATTGTGTTGTATTCATCTTTTTTGTATGCTTAGGTTAGATGTGTTTGTTCTCATACTATTTGCATCTTTTTCTTAGAATGCTAATAGTTAGTCTATCACTTTTAATTTATTGAACAAGTTGATTACTTCATCTCTTAATTGTGTATCTTTTATATAAGTGAATCAACTTCCTAACATTCATAAATCTCTTGAATCTCACCATAAGGTGGATCAAGAGTGCTCTCTGTCGGAGAGTTTAATCAACCATCTTCATTTTATTTTTGTGTATCACATTGTTTAATCCAATTAATAAATTAAGTAAGACTCTTGAACTTGCAAAAACACAAGTCAAGAGCACTCTCTATCGGAGAGCATCATTAGGATTGCATTAGGCATGTAGACTAGATAAGACTCTTGAACCTTCGTCATAAGACAAGGTCAAGAGCGCTCTCTGTCGGAGAGTTTAATCAATTAACTTAATAAAACTTCTCAACACACACTCCCTTTAATTAATTAACTCCGTTGATCATCCTTCACCTAGTTTGCTCTGCTAACTTTCGGGTTGGGCTCGTACTCAGAACGGTGAATGGACTTGTTAAGTTCACACAAGAGGAACATAATTAAAACTTTTTACCCCATAACCAACGCACCGGCGTTGTCTCGATTAAATACTCAGGCAAGTGGGCAAATTCCAAGTGTGGGCGCCGGGCAACCCATTCTGGGCATAGTTGGTTAAGTTATTGAACACCTAGCTGTGATCCCAGACAGGTCCGTCATGTCTTCGAACGGAGGCACTGAAGGTATTTTCGGTTAGGATTTCCAGACACCTTAAGCAAGATCACCATTAAAATCTTTTAAAATATACAAATAGCACTTGCACAACCTAATATTCAATAGTTTTATATCAAGACTTGCTTTTAATTTCTTTATGCATTTTCAACATTTTGACTCCATAAGGCACTGGTCTGTTTTAATCTGCATAACTGTTATATTGGGATCAATTGTCTATGGCCTCTTTAATTTTTATCTGTGAATGCACATTTAAGAAGTCGTGAACTATTTCTTATCATTTAATCTCTTGTTAGCAACATGGATTGCTTTATGTGTCAAACTCATAATAAATAAACACTTCTAATCACAATAACTCCTAAGTAACACCCATCCGCATCCGCAACTAAGTAAAACATTTTAACAACCTTAAGAGCCTTAGAAAACTCTTTTGTAGGGACTACCCCCCTTGGCTTCGTTAGGATTTAGCCTAAACGGAGGAGCTAGGAGTAGGTGACAGTACCTAGCTCTGTGCTTGCCCCCAAGGTCACACCTCTCCCACTTTCCTAAGTGAGGAGACAGCTTTCTGAAGATTTCTGCTGCTGGTGTGCAATCGGCGGACCACAAAACCCTTCTGGAAACACATTGGATTCGACCTTAACATTCTGAAGCTCTCCCTAGGAGGTCACATCTATCTGTGGAGTCATATTTCACTTTTGATAAATTTCAATTTTGACCTAATTTTGGGTCTAAGGTTTCGAGAGAAAATTTTTAGACTTTATCAAAATGGTGTCTAGTCTCTGAGTAGAAGACAGGTTGGATGGAGCTTCAAATTTAAGATCTTGGAAGTCCAGAATACTTTTTGTCTTGGATGAAAATCAGATCCAAGGTTATGTAAAGAAAGATGTTTCAGAACCCGAAGATGTTGAGGAGAAAACCAAACACAAGAAGAATGAAGTAAAGGCCAGGATGATCTTAATAGATTTTGTAAAATACCACTTGATTCCATATATTGTTGAATTGAAGAATGCCAAAGCAATGTATGATGGCTTAGTAGGATTGTTCGAAAGCAACGACACTAGTAGGAAGCTAGCCTTGAGGAATCAACTTCGTTGTATGACAATGACTAACTCATTTTCAGTTTCCACCTACTTTATGAAGGCCTCCCAGTTAAGAGACCAACTTAAATCCATTCGTGACATCGTTGACAATGCAGAACTTGTTATGGCAACTCTTAATGGATTTCCCCCTTCAGGTGAGTCATTTATTCAAAGCATTTGTGGAAGAGAAGAGTTACCCATGTTTGATCGACTATGGGCTGATTATATCCAGGAGGAGGCCAAAGTATTGTCTAAGAAAATTTGCAGAAATCTCAAAATGAAGAAAATCAAGTCCTTGCAGCTCATGCAAGAAAAGGAAAAGGAAGAAGAAACTTCAGGAAAAGAAATACAGATGGAAGATCAACTCCAAGTCAAGGTCAAAAGGAGAAGGATCTTTCAAAAGTCAAATGTTTCAATTGTCATAAATTTGGTCACTTTGCTTATCACTCTCCTCAAAAGAAAACAAATGGAAAGCAACATGCATCAACAACCAGTGTTGATGAACCTATATCAAAGAAGTCAAAAGAAGTTAAACTTGATGGGATTGCAGATGAACTTCAGAAGGAATAATTTTCTCGTACACTCAAATGTATGCGCACCAATGGCAGTATCATCTTTGATGGTGTCTTGTACTATGTGACTATCGTTAGTGATCCACTTCATGAAGAACAAGGTAGAAGTCTTAAACAAGTTCTAGAGGTTCTAGGTTCAGACATAAAACCTGTCAAGAAGAAGATCAAGGTTTTGGAGGAGAGCATACTGTTATCACCAACCTTGTAGCTGCCTGTGTGAGGTGGATCCAGGATGGATGGTAGAGGGGCAAGCAACTAAGGGGATGGAACCAAAACTGCCTAGACTCCCAAATGGATGGTTGTCACCCCAATCAAGGCAACCTTCATTTTATGTTATCTAAGTCCAAGACAACAACGGGGGAGACCCGGATCTACTCCTGACAGGAGAGATCAGACCTAGACACCAGAACAGATCAAATGTGGCTTTGAGGTACGTAAGGTGTAAGGTAAATGGAAACCCTAGCTCTAGGGTTTAGGTACTAGCAATTGATGGAGATGATCACTGTCTTGGGAAACGTAACTGTGACAGGGTGAGCAAGGAAAGAGTTGGGACTTTCTAGTACCAAGGCGGCAGACTCAATGAAAGATATGAAAGTATCAGGTAACTTGAGTTATCAAGATATGTTGGCAAAGATAACGGGAGTAAGGTCAATTTAGGGCTAACGCTAGAGATAGGAGATCAGTGCCTTTCGTGCATTGGGCAATGGAGTCAGTATCAGCACAACGTTTCAGTGAACTTGCCTGGGATATACCCTGTTCTATGGACCCAGAAAAGGATTTGGCCCGAAAGATTTAGGTTACAGGAAAATCAGCAAAAGGAGGGCCAGCACTAGGGTTTGGAAAGGCAGATCTGCAGATCTAGAGCCACGAGGAGACTATCAACTCATCATTGGAGGAGAACTGAGATCAGGATGGCCCTATCTACAAACCCAGTCAGAAAATTGTAGGAAAAATCAGATCTGGAAAAGTCAAAATCTGATGAGGGGGGCTAGGAGGCTGAAAGTCAGTTCTTCAGATCTAGGGCAACCTGGCAGGACATAGCTCAACGTTGGGGGTTTTCTGGAGTGCTCAAGCCCTGATCTATCAGCCTAGCCTGTCAGATTTCAGAAAAAGTAAACTCTAGAAAAGTCCAGTTTTCAGTGAAGGTGCTAGGGCTGTGTTATCACATATATAGTAGCCAGGCTACCATATTCTATTTTTCAGACACAATACATTTTTCAGCCAGATCTCTTACATATGAGATGCTGAGATGAGCAGTTTTGACAGATCGTTATTGTATTTGTGGACTATTTTACTCTCCCATGTCAAGTCTGAGTCTCAGGACACTCAGATTTGAGGACCGATGTAGCCATTTAGTCATTACAGAGCAGTCATTGATCCCTAGTTTTATATCAGTTCTTTCTCATTGGACAGATGGTGTCTCAGACAGATTATATTGCATGATTATGACTCAACTTTTTATATTGTGTTATGGTTATTATTGCTCTTATACTGATTTTTGTGACATGTAGTAACTTGTGGTATCATGATCTGGCGGTTATAATTATATGGACTTGAATGTATTTTGTACTATGTATTGATGTCTCTACTTAGACATGGAAGTTCTTGATCTATACTCATTGGTTTTAACCCTCCTTAGGGAGAATAGAGGTAGTCATTCCCACCATTGTTTTGGCTTGCTAGTGTTGGCTCCATCATTCATTGTCTCCACCCATCCATTACCTTCCAGTTTAGTTTTCAACCCGATTGACTTCTTGACTTATGGCATGGAGGACCTTTTTCCCCGCTAGAACTTTTGTTGGACAAGCCTCCCTGTTTATATTGTGTCTCGGCTCTGAGTTGGTGACAAAACTCGCCTTTGGTAAGTTGGATTGTATGCCTAAATCATTCTGGTCAGTTGTCTCGATGTTTGGCACTGTGCAGAACTCCCCCTAGTCACTTGAGATGTTGTTGGCTAAAACTGAAAGCTCATGTACTACCTGTATTGGAAATGTTGAATATACGCCCATGGAAAATGAAAATGATAAAACTGTGTTTCTTAACATATGTAAAGAGGGCAAGAGCAATGAAATGCTAAAATACTCCTTGAAGAGTATAAGAAAAGGTCCAAAAAAGAAATGGTTAAAAATATGCTGACCTTATAAAAATAAATATGTCCTGGATGAAAGCTGCAATTAGCTGTGCTTTTAAGCACTGGTGAAGTCCCAAAGGGTCATATAGGCCAAAAAGGCCATGGAATAAAATGATGATCCTAGTGAACTTGGATCAAGCCTAATGTAGTCATGATGCCTATGTTGAATAAGCACTCTCTAAACAACTCACCCATTTGTGAGGCACTGCCATTCCTTGTGTTGTTGTTTGTCCAACATTGGGTATAGTGAGTATTCCTTTTCCATTATCCAAAGTGTTATGATGTTGAGCAGGAAGTCATCTAAATGCCTAATGCAGGGATTATGCAAGACTAAGGATGCTCTCCGATAGAGAGTGCTCTTGACTTGTGTTTCTACAAGTTCAAGAGTCTTACTTATTGATTAATTGAATTAGAAAACAATATGATGTATGAACGTAAAACAAAGATGATTTATTAAACTCTCCGACAGAGAGCACTCTTGATCCACCTTATGGTGAGATTCAAGAGATTTTGGTTCCTTTTAAGATTGACAATTATATAGAAAGATGCCAAAATGCAACAATCCAATCTAACAATTAGTGATTATACTAAAGAACAACTAGCAATTAGTGGAAATGAAAACTAAGTACTCTTGAGTTAAAACTATGCTAAGAAACATGAAAAGGAAACAAGACACACTTCCCTCAAATAGGGGAAGTAAAAAAAACGGGAGACTTGCTCCCACTTAGCTCTTTTATTAATTTTTTACAATGATCATTATGCTCAGCTTCTTCTCGAATGAGCAGATGGTGAGAAAGGGAAGAAAGATGAGGGAGATGTTTTAGTCTTTTGTTCTTGCTTGCTCCTTTGTTTGTTTGTAGCCTTTGGGCTCTCCTTCACCTACCTGAAACTAAGAGCTCTAAACACAAACTTATTATGATGTTAGTTTATAAAAAATAAATTGAAACTAGATCTACAAACTAGATGACAAAAAGCTACTCAAACTTTACCCAAAAGGAAGAAGAAAAGATGAGTGAAAAAAGGTAAGGAAAGAGAAGTGGAAGAGGGGTGAAGAAAGGACAAAAAGAAGGTCAAAGAAGGCTGGAAACAAAGGGGAAAAGAGGGCTGCAAATTGAAGAAATAAGGCTGCAAATAATGATGAAGAAGGTTGAAAGTAAGGCCCAAAAGATGGCCACAAAAGAGGACTAAAAGAGGCTGCAAAAGGTGAAGAAAGAGGACAAAAGAGGGCTGTCCAAAAGGTAAAAAAGAGAGGAAAAATGGACAGCGAAAGATAGGAAAGAATGGCTGCAGTAAAAAGACCAAAAAAGCTGCAAATTACAAACAAGGCATCCAACTGGAGCAAACTTGCAAAGGCTTGGTGAATGAATGTTCTTTTTAGCCCAAACCGTGCCCTAACCCAAGAAAATGAAGATTTTATGAATTTTAAAAGATGAATAATGATGAAAGCAAACACTCAAACCTGTGGTACTTTGATGGTGTTTGGATTCGTTGAAGCTTGAAAATCCGGAAGTTGCCTTGGCTTCAAGAGGAGAAGATGCACCTGAGCTCAAACTCCTACTCGCTTCGATGAGGTAATCTGCACAATTTCAACTCAACACTTGCAAAAGATGGATTAGATAATGTATGTTTTATCAATAAAAATATAAAAGAGCATATAATATAACTGAATAATCAATACTACTTTTAATTCATAAGAGTAAAACCATAAAAGATTAAGTTGGAACATCAAATAATCAATCTTACGTGCTTATAGAAGCCTTCTAAAGCATGAACTATTATCCAACCTAAGCAAGAAAAGAAAGAAATTGAAACATTTCACCTCATTCGCCAAGTATTTATCCACATTAACAAACCATGCATGCCTCCAAAGCCTTAAAATTTTATTCCACGGTTGCAAAAGCAACAAGCATTACAAAGTTTGGACAGAGTTTCTCTACACAAAAATCCATCCGAATAGAGCTAAAGGAGCCTCTATTTATACAATGAGAGAGTGCTAAAACCCTAAAACCAAATTACATAACCTGACCGGCTTGGCCAGACCACTGAGAGCCCAGACCTAAAAATCAAGAGCTGGGAGTGAGGGGAGGCCTCCACCTAGGCAAGGCACCCCCACTCCAACCCTAGCCATTGAAAACCACCCCAAAATGAGCCCACACGTGTGGAAGGCGCCCCTGTGTTGAGGAAGGGCGTGAGCTTGAAGAGAGGCGTTTGGATGGTAGGTGAAGGCGTGAGCTAGGTAAGGAGGAGCCATACTTAGTTATGGAGGAGCCCACTGCTGGAGTAACCTTCAGTCTTCACCTTGACCAAATCATCAGACCAATGAGTGCTCTCCATCACATCAAATTCGGGAGTTTAGCTGGAGATGACAAATCCGTTAACTGAATATAAATTAATTGCTCACTGAATGCTGACTGAAGCTGAGTTATGATAACTCCAATCATCATAAATGCTCAATGAGATGTCATTTAGCCTTTTATTTCGCTGAATTTGGATTAATTTGGAGAGTTTTAATTTTCTCCAAAATAATCATTTTTTTAATAAAAACTCCATTTTTTTTCCCAAAAATGATTTTTTTGAGAAAAAGTGCATTATGTGTCCAATTGATGATCCGAAAGTTGGATTTGACTCGCTGGCCGATCAAGAATGATTTTTGGCTTAAGGTTAGAGCCTTCAATCACTGAATTTGGGGTCCGGATGACCGACTTATTACAAACGAGATTTTTCCATTTAATTTATGGAAAAATTAATAAAAAAACTTGGGGAAAATAATTAAAAATTAAAAAAATTAAAAAAATAATTTTTAACCCGTTCGAAATTTTTTTAACTCGTTCGAAAAAAAAAAAACGAATTTTTTTTAAAGGTCCTATTGACTTAGGACATGACCATGCTCTACTCTAACAATGCCTAGTAGTTTTATAACACTCAGTTGGGCTCTAATAATCCCCCAAGGCCTAGAATTCAACATAGGGCATTCCAGCTTTGGAGGAAGCGGGAGAAAACCTCGTCAATTATACTCGGCTATAGGCAAAGCATAATTGTCAAGGGCAAAAAACTCCCTGGAATACCTTAGTTTAGATTCTACGTTTTAGGAGACCGAATCACTCAAAATACCCTACTAGCACATTTTATTACAAACCCTGCGGGGCCATGGTCAAAATTATTCAAATGAAAAACTGGCTAGCCAGAATTTGCTAGACACGAAGACGGATCAACTGATACACTGGAATCAAACATTGGACATGTTTGTCAACTGGCGGCTCTTCAGCTAATCCAACTAAGTGCAAAATTAGTGAATAACATCTTCCGGGCCAAATCCTTTTTTGGGTCCATAGATCAGGGTATATCCCACGTGGGTTCACTGAAACGTTGTGTTGAATCTGACTCCATTGCCCAATGCATTAAAGGCACTAATCTCCTATCTCTAGCGCTAGCCCTAAATTGAGCTTACACCCATTCTCTTTGCCAACATTTATTGATAACTAAAGTTACCTATCTTTCACTGAGTCTGTCTCCTCGGTACTAGACAGTCCCAACTCTGTCTTTGCTCATCCTGCATAGTTACGTTTCCCAAGACAATGGTCATCCCCATCAGTTGGTAGTACCTAAACCTTAGAGCTAGGGTTTCCATTCACCTTGCACCTTACGTACCTTGAAGCCCCATTTGATCTGTTTTGGTGTCTAGGTCTGATCTCTCCTATCGGGAGCAGATCCGGGTCTCCCCCGTTGTTGTCTTGGACTAGGATAACATAAAGTGAAGGCTGCCTTGATTGGCGTGACAACCATCCATTTGGGAGTCTAGGCAATCTTGGTTCCACCCCTTAGTTGCTTGCCCCTCTACCATCCATCCTGGATCCACCTCACACAAGCAACTACAAGGTTGGTGATAACAGGAGCAATGATAACCATAACACAATATAAAAAGCTGAGTCATAATCATGCATATAATTCATCTGAAACATCACCTATCCAATGAGAAAGCACTGATATACATCTGGGCATCAATAACTGCTCTGTAATGACTAAATGGCTACATCAATCCTCAAATCTGAGTGTCCTGAGACTCAGTCCTGACATGGGAGAGTACAATAGTCCACAAATACAATAATGATCCGACAAAATTGCTCATCTCAGCATCTCATACGTAAGAGATCTGGCTGAAAAAGTACTGTGTCTGAAAAATAGAATATGGTAGCCTGGCTACTATATATGTGATAACACATACCTCCAAGGACTTCCATGATTTCTCCAAGTAGGTAGAGATTAAGAGGGATTCAACAAAACAAGTAAAGATAAGTATTTGACGTTTTGTGCAATAAATGTTATTCTGCTTAAATTAGTGTTGGTTAATCCTTGTGGACATTTATGTCACATGGATAGGTCCATTGTCAAGATTGAGGAAATGAAGATCCGTGATTAGGATTTACCCATGGTCTTATGGGTAGACAATCATCCTTGGGGCTTGAGTCATATGGCCAGAGGTGAATGGATTACCCAAGGGAAAACAATCTCCCATTATCCCGAGTAATATGGTGTGGGGAGATTGGCCCAAGCATGAAGCTCCAAAGGATGAGGGTACAAATCCCTCTATTCATCCTTTAGGCTACCAGGATGAGTTAGTAGAGTCAATAGAACCAATGGATCTAGATATGTTGCTTTGCCAGATGCAAGAAGGTATGCAATTCCCAATGATACTTTCAGAGAGAGAACAAAGGACCTCAAAGGTTCTCATTTTATATGGCATTAATGAGTCCTAGCAATGATTCCAAACCATCCAGTGATGAGGAGGTAGCGAGCCAGCAAGTTGGGAAGTATATCATGATGGAGGAGTAGCGGTCCATCATGAAGAATGATGTGTGAGAGATAGTGCCAAGACTAGAGGGGAAGCCAATAATGACTTCTAAGAGGATCTATAAGATCTAGCATACAGTCCAGTTTAGCATCTGGTAGGTGACACAAATGGATACACATGGATATACAATCTTCCATGATCTTGAGTCATATGGTGAAGAGATTGACCCTGGTAGGAGTTGAGTGTCCAGATGCAAAGGGAGCGAATACTCATATGAAAAGAGTGTAGAGGGAGCAGTATGCAACACAACTTGTTGATGATAAATAAGACTTTGTCTAGACTCAAGAAGGCACCTAGGACGTGGTATGTCAGGATAGACATATACTTGATGAGCTTGGACTCCGCCAAGAATGATGTGGATTCCAACATTTACCACAAGGTTGTTGATGGTGATCATTTGATCTTGGTGTTCTATGATTAATGATCTGTTCCATTGCGGGAATAGAGAAGCTCAGTGTTGATTGCAAGAGGGAGTTGGCCTTTGAGTTCAAGATGAAGGGTCTTAGCCTGATTCATTACTTCTTGAGATTAGAAGGGCGGCATAGACTAGATGAGATCTTTCTTATACAGAGGGAGTACATAGTTGAGATCTTGAGAGATTCAGGATGATGGATTACAAGTCTATGGTTATACCTATGGAGATAGATCTGGAGAAGATGAGTGATTCCACTTCAAATTTAGATCTAGTGGATCCCTTGATGTGCAGATCTGGAGAAGCTGAGTGATTCTACTTTAGATTAAGATTTGATGGATCCTACTATGATGACAAATTTGGAGAAGCTGACTGATTCGGCCTCAGATTTAGATTTGGTGGGTAGTTGACTAGATCATTGATGTACCTAGTTAACACCAGACCTGATATTTGCTTTGTAGTGAATGCCTTGAGCCAGTTTATGGTTGAGCTGAGGCATGTATATTGGGTTGTAGCAAAGCATGTACAGAGGTACCTACATGGTACAATTAGATATAATCTGAAAGATGTCTCAAGTGATGAAGTGAACCTACAAAAGATATCCAGATTCTGACTCGGAGGAGTGCAGTAGACAAAAGAGCATCTTAGGATGTTGCTTCAGCTTGGATCAATTATGATATCCTGGATTAACAGGAAACAGGCTTCTGTGGCATTCAGTACAATAAAAGTAGAGCAAATTGCAGCTAATGCCACAGGACTATTTGATCTGGAGATCAAATACCAATTTATCCAAGACATGGTGTAGAAGGGAGCAATGAAGCTCCAGTACATATCCACAGACGAGTAGATCACCGACATTCTCACCAAGCCTTTGCTCAAGGAAAATTTTGTATACTTCAGGGACACGCTTTGGTGTGATGGAGAATGCCTCTCTGAGTTAGAGGGAGTGTTGATGAATGTGCATCACTGTGATGGTTGCTTAGATGAGCGGAATACATTCATGTGAGATGAGTTTCCCAGACACCGTGATGATCTTACAGATGAGAGGTAGACATTCATAAGAGATGAATGGAGCAGACATTAAGATGGTTTTACAGACGAGCGACTGAATATCCACTCATGAGAAAATGGCCATGTTGATCTGGCTAGTGATGGATGGCCTAGATGGATCGTCAAATGAGTAGTATGGGGTAGACATTCACTCATGGTGCTCTGCTAGTGGTGAATGGCCCATACATACAGATGAGCTGCATCGAGCAGACATTTAATCACGGGGCTATGCTAGTGGTAAATGGTACATTCACTCACGGGGCCATGCTAGTGGTGAATGGCCCTGATGCAGTATGAACATTCTCACCAAGTATGCGGCTTAGAGCGCGATGGAGAATGTCTCCCTCGTTGAGAGGGAGTGTTGATGTTTTTCAATGGTTCTAGCAGCAAGCAAACATTATGTAGATCATTCTCCTAGAGAGGTCATGTTGAGTTGACTAATGGTTGGTAGAGAATGGCCCCTTCGTAGCCCTAATTAGTCATGTGTAATATTGCTTATGTGTATTGGGGCTTAGATGCTTAGCCTTTGATTAATTATGTGGATTTGAATTATCCATTTGATGGGGTCTCATCCCCTTGTAGAATAGAGAAATTCTAATCTAATGTTGAATTTGACATTGGATCTAAGAAGTGTTTGGGACATTTTAGAGTATGCTCAAATCAACATTAGAGCTCTATTTGGGAATTTGACCGGCATGTGAGATGGACATCAACAAGGAGAATTTTTCTATGATGAAGAAATAACCAAGAAGTCAAGACAATCCATTGAAGAAGTCTTAGATAGCATTGAAGAAGTCCCAGAGAAAGTTGAAGGCAAGAAAGAACACAACTACACCAATAAAAGGGGCGTTATCACCAACCTTGTAGTTGCCTGTGTGAGGTGGATCCAGGATGGATGGTAGAGGGGCAAGAAACTAAGGAGGTGGAACCAAGATTGCCTAGACTCCCAAATGGATGGTTGTCACGCCAATCAAGGCAGTCTTCGCTTTATGTTATCTAGGCCGAAGACAACAACGGGGGAGACCCAGATCTACTCCCAACAGGAGAGATCAAACCTAGACACCAAATCAGATCAAGTATGGCTTGAGGTACGTAAGGTGTAAGGTAATTGGAAACCCTAGATCTATGGATGATGATACTAAGTGGACTTGGGATTTGGATGAGGGTTTCAGTCATATGAGGGTTGATCCAAAGTGACCTATAGGGGTTGTTACCAACTTTTTTGTACCATAGTTGGGTTACCTGAGGAGCCGTCGGTTGACAGACTTGTTCAAAGTCTGATTCCAGTGTATCAGTTGATCCGTCTGCTTGTCTAGCCAATATGGGCTAGCCACTTTTTTATTTGAATAATTTTGACCATGGCCTCGCAAGGTTTGTAATAAAATGTGCTAGTAGGGTATTTTTGAGTGGTTCGGTCTTTTGAGACGTAGAATCTCAAATAAGGTATTCCAGAGAGTTTTTTGCCCCTGACAATTATGCTTTGCCTTCAGCCGAGTATAATTGACGAGGTTTTCTCCCGCTTCCTCCAAAGATGGAATGCCCAATGTTGAATTCTGGGCCTTGGGGGGTTATTAGAGCCCAACTGAGTGTTATAAACCTACTAAGCATTATTTAGGTAGATCATGGTCATGTCTTAAGTCATCTAAACATATAATTTTTTTTCGAAAAAATCTTTTTCGAAAAAATCTTTTTCGAACGGGGAAAAATTTATTTTTTAAATTTTAAATTATTTTCCTAAGTTTTTTGGGTTAATTTTTCCATAAATTAAATGGAAAAAACCCATTCGTGGGAAATAAATCATCCGGGCTCCGAATTCAGTGATTGAAGGCTCTAACCTTAAGCCAAAAATCATTCTTGATTAGGCAACCAGTCAGAACCAACTTTCAAATCAACAATTGAACACATAATGCATTTTTTCTCAAAAAAGTCAGTTTTGAGTAAAAAAATGAATTTTTATTAAAAAATGATTATTTTGGAGAAAATTAAAACTCTCCAAATTAATCCAAATTCAGGGAAATAAAAGGCTAAATGACATCTCATGGAGCACTTATGATGATTGGAGTTATCATAACTTAGCTTCAGTCATCATGAAGAGAGTAGTTAATTTATTATCAGTTAGCAGACATGTCATCTGCAGCTAAAGATGAGATGGAGAGCTCTCATTCGTCCGGTGTTTTGATCGAGGCTGAACTGAGGCTTGCACTGATGACCACTAGGCAGTGGCTCCTCCAGACCTGGCAAAGTAGGTTTCCAGACCTAGTAGTTAGCTTTCCTATGCAGCAGGATGTCTCCTTCATCAGCTCACGCCCCTCCTCAGTTGGGATGCGCCTTCCACACGTGTGGCTTCATCTGATGGTTGATTTCAGTGCTGAAGGTTGGAGTGGGGGCACCTTCCCTGGGTGGAGGCCTCCCCTCACTCCCGGTTCTCCGATTTAGGTCTGGCATCTTTGTTTGGTGGCCAGGTTGGTTAGGTTATGAGGATTGTTTTTAGGGTTTTAGCACTCTCTCATTGTACAAATAGAGGCTCCTTTAGCTCTATTCGGATGGATTTTTGTGTAGAGAAACTCTGGTGAAACTTTTGTAATTGTTTGTTGCTCTTATGCAACCATTGGAATAAAATTAAGGCTTTGGAGGCTCATGTGGTGTGATTCTTTGGATGATTGCACTTGATGGATGAGGTGATGTTGTTTTAATGCTTTTCTTTCTTGTCTATTTGAGATTATGATGTTATGCTTTAGAGAGCTTCTGTAAGCACATAAGAACAGGTATTTGCGGTTTGCAAGTTAGCTGTTTATTGATTTACTTTTAGAATTTCAAAAAGAGCATTGTTTTATTCAGTTATATTTTATGCTACTTCTTTATTTTTATTTGTGAACAATACATGATCTAATCCTTTGTTTGGCAAGTTTATGATTGTTATTTTGTAGATCCTTCCATCCAACCAAGCAGAAGTTCGAGCTCAGCTGCATCTTCTTCTCTTGGAGTCAAGTACACTTTTCCGGTAATTACATGCTTCTCGAGATCCAAGTGCTTTAAAAATATCCACAGGTTTGACCATTTTTTCCTTACTTTTATTCATCTTTCAAAGTAAAAATCTTTATTTTCTTGGGATTAGGGCACGTTTGGGCTAAAGTGAACATTCATTCACTTAGCCTTTGCCCCGGTTGGCTGCCCTGAGCTTTACTTTCAGCCTTTTAGGCCTTTTATTTGCAGCCTTTCCTTCCTTTCTTTCGCTGTCCACTTTTCCCCATTTTCACCCTTTTGGACAGCCCTCTTTTGCCTCTTTGTTTCCACTTTTTGCAGCCCCTTTCCATCCTCTTTTTGGTCCATCTTTTGGGCTGTACTTTCAGCCTTTTTCATCCTCATTTGCAGCCTTCTTTCTCTGATTTGCAGCCCTCTTTCTCACTTAGTTTCCAGCCTTCTTTGACTTGCCTTTTGCCCTCTTTTCACCCTTCTTCCACCTCTCTTGCCTCGCCCTTCTCTTTCCTCTTTTCTCCCTTCTTTTCGGTGAGTTTGGGTAGTTGTTTTTAGCTAGTTTGTAGATCAAATTTCAAGTTATTTTTTGATCAACTAATATCATAACAAGTGTGTGTCTAGAGCTCTTAGATTACAGACAGGTGAAGGAGAGCCCAAAGGCTACGAACAAGCAAGAAGTGCCAAAAGAACAAAAAGACTGCTATCCCTCTTCTTTCATCCCCTTCTTTCCCCATTCTTCCAAGAAGCAAAGAACACATCATCATTGTAAAAGATTAATAAAAAGGGCTGAGTGGGAGCAAGTCTCCTTTTGTTTTATTTCCCCTATTTTGGGGAAGTGTGTCTTGTGTCCATTTTTCATGATTTACTTAGTGTAGTTTTCCTTAAGCAATTAGTTTAGTTCTCTGATTAGACTTAGCTTCATTTTTACTAATTGCTAGATTGATCATTGCATGTTGGCATCTTGTTATCAATTGTTAAATCATAAAAAGAACCAAAATCTCTTGAATCTCACCATAAGGTGGATCAAGAGTGCTCTCTGTCGGAGAGTTTCAATCAACCACCTTTCATCTTAATTGTTGTGTTTGTTTAATCAAATCATCCATAAGTAAGACTCTTGTACTTGCAGAAACACAACTCAGGAGCACTCTTTATCGGAGAGCATCTTAGGTTTGCACAACCCCTGCATTAGTTTCATCTAGATTAGCTAAGTCTCTTGAACCACAGTCATAAGACGAGGTCAAGAGCACTTTTTGTCGGAGAGTTTTAGTTAATTAACTTAATAAAATTCGCAACTCACACCCCTTTAATTAATTAACCCCCTTCCCTCCTTGCCGGAGTATGCTCTGACCGATCTTAGATCGGAGTACCCAGAAATGACGCTGGATCTTTAAAACCCCACAAGAGTAATCTAATAAACCTTAAACACCCGTAACCAACGCACCGACGTTGTAGAGATCCTTCCAAAGTACTTCCTATTAGAGGCGCCAGAACCTCCTGTTGTCTTAGATTCCTAGCTAGCTGGTCACTTGACAATATCAGCCTTGGATACTGGGCGGGCCCGACATGTCTTCAACGGAGGAAACTTAGAAGAGTCTCCTGGCTTTGACAAACATTTTTGTTGACACCCTAAAGCAAGACCACTGTTAAAAACTCTTGAAACTTACCAAGAGCACTGGCAAAACCTAACATTCACTGGCATCTTTTGGGATTCACATATTTCTATACACGAAGCATCTTTGATAAGTTGACTCCATAGGCACTGGTTCTATCTTTCAACATTGTCGATAATCTAGGCCATTTGTCCATTAAGTGTTTTGATTATAAGTTATATCTGTGAATGCTCTATCAATTTCGTGAAGTTCTCAAATATTTGTCTATCTTTTAATTTTGGTGATAGCAACGTGGATTGCTTTGTCTTTTGCTCAATTCATCACATTAATTACCTAAAAACACAATAACTCCTAAAACAACACCCATCCGCATCTGAAAACATCTAAATTTAACTTAAACATTGAGCCATAGAAAACTCTTTGTTAGGGACTACCCCCCTTGGCTTCGTTAGGAGTTAGCCTAAACGAAGGAGCTAGGAGTAGGTGATAGTACCTAGCTCTGTGCTTGCCCCCAAGGTCACACCTCTCCCACTTTCTCAAGTGAGGAGACAACTTTCGAAAAATTTCTGTTGCTGGTGTGCAATCGGCGGACAACAGGGGTAATGCTAGATCTAGGGTTGAGGTACTAGCAACTAATGAAGATAACCACTGTCTTGGGAAACGTAACTGAGACAGGGTGAGTAAGGACACAGTTGGGACTGTATAGTACCAAAGAGATAAACTCAGTGAGAGATATGAAAATGTCAAGTTACCTGAGTTATCAAGGAATGGTCAACTTTCGGGGGAAAGAGGTCCAAATGGGGCTAGCGCTATGCTTGGAGATCAGTGCCTGCTCAGCCTTGGGTAATGGAGTCAGTATCAGCATAGTGTTTAAGTGAACCCACCTGGGATATGCCCTGATCTATGGACCCAGAAAAGTATTTGCCCTGGAAGATTCAGGTTACAGGGAGATCAGCAGAAAGAGGGCTAGTGCTAGGGTTTGGAGAGGCAGATCTGTAGATCTAGGGAAACTAGGAGACTATTAGCTCAGCATTGGAGTGGAGATGAGATTAGGATGGGCCGATCTACAAACCCAAATAAAAAAATTTCAGGAAAAGTCAAAATCTGATGAGGGAAGCTAGGATGCTGAAAGTTAGTTTTTCAGATCTAGGGCTACCTGGCAGGAACTAGCTCAGCGTTGGGGGTGTTTTGGAATGAGGGAGATCTGATCTACAAACCCATGTGATTATTTTCCGAAAAAAGTCAACACTGGAAAAAGTCAAAATTTCAGTGGGGGCGCTGGAGTTTGAACAGTCAGAAAGTCAGATCTAGGGCAAACCAGTCAAAATCAGCACAACCTTGAGGATGATTCAGTGAGGGGGATGCCCGATCTACAAAACCCAGAAATGGTTTACTCAAAGATCAAGCGGTTCCCCAATTAAATATTTTTTGGATTTTTATTATTTAGGAGTTTTTCAGAAAAAATGAGGAAAAACAGGTACAATGGATTGAGATCTGAAAGAGAAGAGACTTACCTGTTAGATCTTACTTAGAAATGCTTGTAGATGCCTTGAAGATGATGATCCCCGCCATCCCGATTAATTCTGGAAGATATGAGTGAGTTCTAAGACCAACGTTATGCTCCAAGTGACCAATGCGCCCCCTTATCCTGCACAAGCAAACATCAACAATATCAGATTTGCTGTATCATGAAAGAAAATGCTAAATCTCCCCAAAAAAGTAACAAGAAGTAATCATAGATCATAATGAAGCTAATGAAAACCCCCTGATACAAGACGAAAACAATTCGAGCGAGTTGAGGTCCCCTTGCAAAAACATTCCAATTGAAAATGCCCTCCTATAGACAAGACAAAGATCCTGAAAAAAGATATAGTTCTCACAAAATATTCCGAATGCTAGGAAGCAAGAGACTTTCCAATCACCACCGAAGAACATCAGATGCAAAGCAAATCCAAAAAATATCCACAAAAAAATCTTTCTATTAATCAAATCCAAGAGCCAAAGGCCCTTTACAAATGATAAACTCTCTCCTTGAAATAGGAACAAGAGAACCAAAACCCTAACCACTTTCAAAATGAGTAGTTAAGATTAAAAGATAAAATGTTCTAATCAATGGTTGAGATGAACTCAACATACAATACATGGATCAATATAACCATAACGTACCAAAGTGGACTAAATCACCCATAAAAAGGGTACCCCACTCAACAAGAAATAAATGAAGCACATGGTAGGTCCATGGAGTGTTAACTAACACCCTCTGGGTGCCCCATGGCACAATAAAATAATATAATATTTTAATTTTTTTGACTTTGTGCCTTGAGGAAATCATGAGCCTCCCAAAAGCTCCAGAAAATAATATAAAAAAGCCCAAAAAATTGGTGTGGGCCCAATCAATTGCTGCAATTGCCGGAGAAGGTGTGGAGGACATCACACTCATCATCAAGACTCATCCCATGTCATTTCCTTGCCTCAATAACCCAAATCAATTCCTTCAGTAGCCATTTAATCATTTTTTAATTTGCCTCGAGAAATGTGAACCTGCCAAAACAGCCTCCTAGGGTGCCTGCGTTGTCAAACAAAGCCCACCAGGATCTCTGGGATGGGGGTACTATGGTACAATCAAGTGGATGCACCCCCTATGCCCCATACAGCGCCCTAGGAGATCCAATAAAAACATCTCTCTGCTCAGACACACCATCCTGTGAAGCAAAACTGCATCCAGAGAGTAAAATGAGCCTAACCATCTCTGCAAGCGCCTGGAACTGAAAACAAACTATCCCATTAGACTCAGAGAGTCCAAATCCATCTAGGGTGTATACTCATGAGTCATACCCCTCTCAGGTCTCTACCTGATCATCAACCATATCCAATAGACAATATAACCCTCTGTAAATGACCAGATACCAATAATATAACTCAGATTATCATCCATCTGCTGCAAGTGTTATAAGGCTAAGACATGCTCTACAACTCATTTAAGCAACAATCACAACAAGTAGTAGTCATTTCACTGGCGGTACATCAACCAAATACATATATAGGGTTTTAATTATTATTGCTCAGACCAGACTTTCAGGACTATACTCGCTTCATAGTTGTAGTCAATTTGCTAGTGAAGGGTGAAGGCTGAAATTGGCAAGGCTAGGGCAAATGATGACTTCCTATTTAACATTATGACACTTTGGATATGGAAAGGAAAAACTCACTATAACCACATGATGGACAAACAACAACACAAGGAATGGCAGTGCCTCACAAATGGTTGAGTTGTTCAGAGAGTGCTTATTCAACTTAGGCATCATGCCTACATCAAGTTTGATCCAGTTTCATTAGGATCATCAATTTTATTTCTATGGCCTTTTTGGCCTATATGTCATTTTGGGGACTTCACCAGTGCTTAAAAGCACAACTAACTGCAGCTTTCATCCAGGACATATTCAAATTTATAAGGTCAACAATATTTGGATATAGCATATATTTAACCATTGCTTTTTTGGACCTTTCTTATACCCTTCAAAGGGTATTTTAACATTTCATTGCTCTTGCCCTTTTTTCATATATGTTAAGAAACACAGGTTTAGCATTTTCATTTTCCATGGGCACATATAAACATTTCCAATACAGGTAGTACATGAGCTTTTAGTTTTAGCCGAGCTTTTAGTTTTAGCCAACAACATCTCAAGTGACCAGGGGGAGTTCTGCACAGTGCCAAACATCAAGACAACCAACCAGAATGATTTAGGCGTACAATCCAACTCACCAAAGGCAAGTTCTATCACCAACTCAGAGTTGAGACACAATATAAACAGAGAGGTTCGTCCAACAAAGGTTCTAACGCGAAAAGGTTCTCCATTCCACAAGTCAAGTAGTAAGTCGGGTTAAAAACAAAACTGGAAGGTAATGGATGGGTGGAGACAGTGAAAGATGAAGCCAACACTAGCAAGCCAAAATAATGGTGGGAATGACTACCTCTATTCTCCCTAAGGAGGGTAAAACCAATGAGTATAGATCAGGAACTTCCAAGTCTAAGTAGGGACACCAATACATAATACAAATACATCCAAGTCCATATAATTATGTCCGCCAGATCATGACACTATATGTTAATACATGTCACAAAAATGAATATAAGAGCAATGATAACCATAACACAATATAATACAAGCTAAGTCATAATCATGCATATAATCCATCTAAACCATCATCTGTCTAATGAGAAATTGCTGATATAAAACTGGGCATCAATAACTGCTCTGTAATGACTAAATGGCTACATCGGTCCTCAAATCTAAGTGTCCTGAGACTAAGTCCTGACATGGGAGAGTACAATAGTCCACAAATGAAATAATGATCCTGTTGTCGCCCGAAACTGGCACGCGGGTGCTGAAAGCCCAAACCGTGGGCGTGCCGGCCCGACGACAACTCTCTCTTGAGAGGCTAATGTCACCACACCCCTCTCTCCTCGCTTCAGGCTAGCTCTTCTCCAGCTCTAGGGGGGTTTCCCTAAGTTAGGATCACTAAGGCAGGTGTGGTTGAGGGCAAGGTGATCTGAACAGGCTGCCTTAGAGAAACATGGGTAGCAGAAAAGTAAATGAGTCAGATTGATAGGAAGGAAGGGAAAGGAGGACCAATCCTCGAGGGAAGGCCATTGCCAGTACCAGAAGGGTGAATGGAGTCAGAAGGGGACTCAGAAAGGCTTTGCGTTTTGCAGAAGAGAGGCTAAGCTGGTCCGTTCCATAATCAGAGGCCAGGAGAATGGAAGTATAAGTGACTACTTTCCATTACTCCTAGACCTCCAAGAACATAATGACGACAAGCAACTTGGCAGCCGCAAATGCTTGCCCAACGTGCTAGATTGTTAGCCCTCTATGTCGACTTAGTCTACAACTCATGGAAACACAAGACTACCACAGAGAAACCCAACATATCCCAAAAACTCAACATGATAGTTTTTCTTTATTAGCTCTGGGGAAAAATTCTCCCAGCCGAAAATTCCCATCCTTTACAAAGAAGAAGCTTCCTCCTTTTTAAAGGCCAAAAAGTTTTTTTTTTAAAGAAAAGGCAATAAAATAAAGTGGATCTTAGATCCACTTTTCTCTCTACATGACCTACCTTTATTAAATGGAACCCATACTTTGACTAAAGCAACTCTATCGCTGATTAAGATTATTTCAACCATGAATTGGTTTTCCCAAAGATGCCACGCAGCGAAGTCGGTTTCCAATGAATGTGACTGCATGCCCAAGTATGCTAGTGTGTTTTTGCATGCTGCCAGTTCCATGTTGTAACAGAAAGATACCTGGGTTGTTGTGAACGAACTCATCTGCCTGCAAAACCATCAGTCTATCGACAGTTCTCCATAGCAGCCGATTTGGCAAAAAACAAATGTTGAAAAGGTCCTCGGTCTTCTTTACGCAAAGTCTTGAGGTCCAGTGCTGAAAACAAGGCCAAAAAAAAAGGTGGACGCTGGCGATATGGTGAGCCATGACTCAACACTAGATATGAAATCACCACTGGTGCCAATTGATTTTAATGACCGGCTTCCATCCCTTGGCTGTGGACTGTTTGACAAGCAGCCATGTCTGTATATTTTGACATGGAACTATAATATCTCCCAGCTGACGGATAGTAAACATCATAAATTCCGCCCACGGCTTTGGCAATTCAGAGGAAAATCCGGGCCTAAATGGTGGATTTTTGTTGCAGCGCTCCATGTCAATTACAAACTTAAACTGATTCCGCGTGGAACTCTACTCCAGTTGCAATTGGTGTTTTGATAGAGGACGAGAGTTACCTGGTTCTGCTCCACAACTCCACGAGGCCGATTCTTTCGGGCGGCTACCTAGTTTCTCCTCTCTGCCCACTTGAATCCCGGTTGTCTTCACCACGATTGCCTGGAAAGTGGAAATAGCTTGTGTCTTCACCAAAAAAATGAACTCTGTCATTAATCATTCGCCAGTCACTCGGATTTGCTTGCTGTGTGCTTGATTAGCTTGTTGAACCCCGAGCTTTGGCACTGAATCAAATTTGGAACGTTTTACAGTGGGAGAGCTTCAATATTAACACCCATCGATTATGAGAAATGACGGATGGCAATAGAACTTATCTCAGAAACTGGCTGTCAGGAAAAACGCTGATCCACTCCACAATTTCACGATTTGGCTGTGAATGTCCACGTAGCAAGGAGAGTAGTCCGTTAAACACTTGATAAAACTATGAATGGTTAAGAGGCGATATCCTGGCATTTTCCTTGGAATTGGCTAATGGTTGATCTAGAACTTCACCGATGACATTGATTTTATTTCACAAAGAGACCTCAAGCAATAATTAGCATGCCCCCGAATTACAAAGAACTCCCTGAAGATGTAGATTTGGGCTTAGGAACGGGCTTATCTGGTTGTTTGTTTCTCAAATCAAGCAGACCTTTCTCCTTCATTTTGGGTTCAAACCGGAAGGCTTCTTTACAGTTACCTTTTCCTTCTTTTTTTTTGTATTCAGCATCAAGCTGCGCCTCTATTCTTGTAGCTACATTCTTCAGAATTTTTGTCTAGAGAGTTCCAAGACCAGCTTCCAGTAAATTCTGTTTTTCTTCATCTGTCATCAAAACTTTGCAGTCCAGAGGATTTTCCCAAATGCTTTGTTGGGGACCATTGTCATTCCCACTTGGTAAAAATCCATCCTCTACTATCCACTTGTCTTTAATACACTCCAGAAGAACACGATTGGGCTGCTTAATATGCTGCACTTTAACAAAATGGCATTTTGATGGTACACGGACAAAGTGGAGCCTCAAACTCATGTATACCTGTCTTGATATTCCAACATACTGTAGTGTTTTGGTTTCATCATAAAATGCATAGACACTTCCCTTTGCATCAGATGCACTAATGTCTGTGATCAAACCTTCATCAGTTAGGTAGGGAATGAATTCCAAGTCCTTAAGTAAATATGAATTCTCTGCAACTTGCAGTTTTTCTCTTTGTAGTGTTGCTTGTTGTTTCTTATTCTCTTCATGTACCTTCAAAATCTGCATGTGCATTCTATTTGAATTGTCTTTAACAGCAGCAAGCTTCTCTTTCCATGTAGGTTCTTCCACACTGAAGGCTCTTTTTGTTGGACACTTAAATGCTAAAGCTATTTGATAAAAAATCAGTAAATTGAAAAGTACACAGAACCCAATCAATGCTCCTGCAAATAGTGTTTTAGGCACTTCAAATGCAGATGCATTTGGATGGGTAACAGATCCGTCAAAACTGTTCATCTCAACATCTCATCAGTAAGAGATCTGGATGAAAAATGTACTGTATCTGAAAAATAGAATATGGTAGCCCGGCTACTATATATGTGATAACAAGGGGTAAATTGTCCCTAGAAAACAAAAGTACAAGTCAGCCTCAAGAGTGAAAATCAAGTCAACTGAAGAATATAAATAGAAGAGTTCTCACATTTCATTTGACACACAACAACATCCCATCTTCTTCTCTCTTCGAAAGGCCTAGCAAAGGAAAGAAGCATAATTTTGGAGTTCTCTTATTCTCTTGAAATATTATCTACCTATTATCATCGATCTCTAGTTTCCCCTTGAGGTTATCCTATTCAGGACGATAGAGGGGAGGCAACCACCACAGTGACTTGCAAAGGTCTTGGTCATCAAATGAGTAACCTGTTGTCACACCAACCAGGTTATCCTATTCAAGATGGTAGAGGGGAGGCAACCACCATAGTGACCTGCAAAACTCTTAGTCACTGAATGAGTAACCGGTTGTCACACCAACCAAGTCCTTCTGTTACTTTAGGCCAAAGGGGGAGACCCTAGTCTTTCCTTGCAGAGAAACACTAACCAACAAGACACCTAAAGAAAGATTCAAGATGGCTTGTTAAGCAAAACTAAGTGCTAGGGGTAAATAGCTGAGATGACCCTATGGGGTTTTGAGTTAGCGAAATAAAATAATCCCCAAAGACAATCTCATATCAGCTTTAAGAATACCCAACACTAGATTTGATCGCTTGGATGAAAGATAAAGATAATATATGCATGCACAAGCAAATAGAGACAAACCACCTGTTAGGTATAACTCTCGATTCAATATTATTCCATTGCTAATGCATTCTTTTATACATTACATGTGACGGTTGTGTTTCACCTTCCGCCCAGCCTTTTCGGCTTCCTAACTATTCAAATTTCTTTATTTATTTACAATATATAATCCCTACGGATTATATTCTAACAATCCCCCTCTTAATCCGAAGGGTTGTTCGTAAGTCCGAGCATGTTTCTGAATCATTCAAACTTTTCTCGTCCAAGCGCTTTAGAGAAGATGTCTGCAATTTCATCATTTGTGGAACAATGTCGAAGATGGACTGTCTTGGCCTCTACATGATGTCGAATCAAATGATACTTTGTGTTGATGTGTTTGGTTCGATCATGGAATCTAGGATTCTTAGCCAGCTTGATTGCAGAAGTATTGTCGATCAATAATGGTGTGGAGTCCTCTTGTTTTTCTTGCAAACTTCAAGTATCTTCCTGAGCCATACTATTTCTTTCGTTGCTTCAGCTGCAGCCACATATTCTGCTTCTGTTGTTGAATCTGCCGAAACTGACTGTTTGCGTGATCTC
>LPNX010164142.1:352167-374570 GCA_001517045.1 Pseudotsuga menziesii
TGTCTTTTACTTCAAGACTGAATAGTTTTAACATTAGTTGAATAACTTCCATTTCAAGAGTGTGAATCATACAGTTCTTTTAATGTTTTTAGTGCTTCAAAACATGATTTTGCAGGCAATATGTGTTGGCTCACCTCTTCACTGACTGTGGCAGTGATTACCGCTAAAGCTTTCTTGTCTTTTGTTCTCCAAATGGCCTTCTCTTTCTCAGATTCTGGAGGTTCAGGGTCTCTGGTTATGGTCTTTCCAGCTGCTGTCTCTATTGTGGTGCCTTCGCAAATGTCGTCCCAAAGGTCATTGTAGATGAAGGCAGATTTGATCTTCCTCCACCATTCTGAATAAGTGTCTTTGCCAGTGAGAGTGGCACCAACTATAGATGCTATAGATTGCATCTTTTACAACAGTTAGTGTAATTTACAACAATGACAAAGAGAATTAGAAAAAAACAATAACCTTGCAGGTCTAGAGTCTCTGCCAAGGTGAATACAATGCAAGCTTCAGGTGAGCATACACAAGTTTCTTCAATATACAAAATATACGAGCTTCAAATACACAGCAGCAGGCTTGTAGCAGCACCCAGAGAAATGAGTTCTTTGGTCAACACACCCAAAAAGACTCCACGCAGGCAGCTTCAAGAACTTGCAGTAGCAGAAAAATTGCTATAGCTTTCACAAGATTCTTCAATGTATGATATATCAGTCAGCATACATTATTCTTCAATATTCAGCATAATATCATTCAGCATATATATGTCAATCACAATATATCAGTCAGCATATATATGTCAATCACAATATATCAGTGAAAATGATATATATCAGTCACAGCATACATTATTCTTCAGCATAAAAGATAGGTTTTTTTATACAACGCAGTCTTCAGCAGTCTTCAACGCAGTCATGGGTCTTCAACGCAATAACGCAGTCTTCAGTAGTCTTCAAACACCAGTCTTCAGCAAGAACACCTCACGGAGGACTTGAGGTGGCCTTATGAGAGTTTTGCGCTTTTCTCCAGCAAGTTCTGGATTGTTCTCACACAAAATATTGAATACTCTGTCAAGCAGCTCTTCATAAGTTGTGATGTTGAAGTCGTAGCACATAGCACGCAGCACGCAGCAAATTCTCAGTGTCTTTCTTCCACAAACACATAGAAGCCAAATGCAGCCTCAAACAACGCAGTCTCACATACCAATCCCAACACGAAGCGATGTAGAATTGGGATTTCTGAGTATTCTCAACCTACAACAGATGAAATTGAAGTTGCAGGCATTTTAAGTTGCTTACACTATTTCGTGAGACTCTTTCTTCAATGGGGGGCAAAGCGCAGGCGATCAACTATTCAAAAAAAGAAAAGCAGCACCACCCACAGGTTCAAGCTGCTCCCTAGGAGAGACGAGAGCGAAAACGCTCATGGGCTTCAACATGGTGGCATGGCTATGGTTCCATCACCAAAGCGCAGCCTGCCACTCACTTCATGTATCAGCTCAAAGAATGTGAGAGAATAGTCTTCACAATTGTAGTACGAATGGATCAACAGCGAAGTAGGGTTCGAGACACATTTCATTCACACACATAAACGCAGCAAAGGAATTACAAGGAACGTAAGGGAATAATCAACAGGCAGGCCACTCACAGGTAGTGAGATGCCAAAACTAGGTATTTTTGCCAAAGGAGAACCGTTGAGAAGAAATGAAACGTTAGGCTGGCAAAATCTAGACTGTCACGCAGACAATGGAAGGTTAGGGCAGGCACGAATTGCATGGAGCAGAATTGGAGGAATTTTTGCACAGGCAACAGGCTCTGATAATTGCAGCAGCCAGGAGTTATGACAGCGCTCTGATACCACTTGTTAGGTATAACTCCCGATTCAATATTATTCCATTGCTAATGCATTCTTTTATACATTACATGTGACGGTTGTGTTTCACCTTCCGCCCAGCCTTTTTGGCTTCCTAACTATTCAGATTTATTTATTTATTTACAATATATAATCCCTACGGATTATATTCTAACACCACCAACCAAAACTAGCCACAACTAGTCATCTAGGGCGCATTAAGAGAACAAACCAAAGCCTTAATCGTGGGAAAATGGAGTCAATAATGCATGTCGATAAGTCATTAAGGGTTTTAAGACGTGGCTAGAAATACCCAACTGTCAGATCTTGCTGATTCTAAGTAAATTGGCTTGTGTAGGAAAACAAAGGTCAATCTAATTATTTTTATGATTGACTTGTGGAATAGAAAATGAAACAAAAGAAAATAGGGAAAAGTGTTATATTTTCTTCAGATGTGATTAGATTATCTAGGATCTTTATCTGAAAGAATAACAAGTACAACAAAATGCATAAGATATAAAAGATACACAAGACATAGATTTTCATCGGGGAAACCATAAAGGAGAAAACCCCGCAAACTTCTTCAGAATAGTAAGATGATCAAAAGCAGTAATAAGAATTGTTCAACAACTATCTTTCTCTCCTCCTATGGCTGTCTCTCCCTCTCCAACGCCCTAGAGAGTGTGTGAGGTGTGTATAAATGAGGGAGAGCGCCTCCCTATTTATACCCTTTCAAGTCACTGAACAAATATAAGACGCGAGCCTACATGTCATCTCACATGGGGCCTATTTCTCCTAGAGAGACCACAATTATGTATTACATGCTGTTACACTGGGGACTATTGCCCTGACTTACAATAGAGGTTGTACCTCAAGGTCTAGACACAATTTAGACATCCCGTAAAGGGGTAACACACATCCCCAATGGGGGGTACAACAACATACAATGATAATATACATCAGAATATCTTCCGAAGTTACAAATACATCAACACTCCCTCTTAACTAGGAAGGTATTCTCTCTCTACACAATCATCAACACATCTGGTCAGGTATTCATCGCATCATCATCATCACAGAGTCATAGAGTCTTCATCATAGCTGCTGCCATCATCTTCTTATAATTTGATCATCTCCCTATACTATCTGTCATCAGAAGTTTCTACAGTGCCAACCCTTTTTCATGCTGGATGTAGGCCTAGTCCTCTGCTAGGTCTTCATCTACAGTACCGACCCTTTTTCATGTTGGGTGTAGGCCTAGTCGTCTTCCAGGTCTTCATTTTCATCATCTCTGCGAGCAAGCCATCAAGTAGGTACATCCCAAGACTTATTATATGCCTCTTGCAAAACCTGCAAAATCTCCTAAGACTGATTATATGCCACTGCAAAACCTGAAGGAGCATCCCAGGACTGATTACATGCCTTGCAATACCTGTGTACCCTACTGTTACCTCATCATCACACGGCGCATAGCCCAGATACACATAACACAACACTCACATTCACCGGCATGGTAGGACAAATCTACTACCATCCAGGAAAAAAGGCTTCGAGCACTTACATCCACCGACATGGTAGGACACGCCTACTACCATCCGAGAAAGGCTCCTGTTATCACATATATAGTAGCCAGGCTACCATATTCTATTTTTCAGACACAGTACATTTTTTTAGCCAGATCTCTTACATATGAGATGCTAAGATGAGCAGTTTTGACGGATCATTATTTTATTAGTGGACTATTGTACTCTCCCATGTCAGGACTGAGTCTCAGGACACTCAGATTTGAGGACCGATGTAGCCATTTAGTCATTATAGAGCAATTATTGATGCTCAGTTTTATATTAGTGCTTTCTCATTGGACAGATGATGTTTCAGATGGATTATATTGCATGATTATGACTTAACTTTTTATATGGTGTTATGGTTATCATTGCTCTTATATTGATTTTTGTGACATGTATCAACTTGTGGTATCATGATCTGGCGGTCATAATTATATGGACTTGGATGTATTTTGTATTATGTATTGATGTCCCTACTTAGACTTGGAAGTTCCTAATCTATACTCATTGGTTTTACTCTCCTTATGGAGAATATAGGTAGTCATTCCCACCATTGTTTTGGCTTGCTAGTGTTGGCTCCATCATTCATTATCTCCACCCATTTATTACCTTCCAGTTTAGTTTTCAACCCGACTGACTTCTTGACTTATGGCATGGAGAACCTTTTTTCCCGCTAGAACTTTTGTTGGACAAGCCTCCTTGTTTATATTGTGTCTCGGCTTTGAGTTGGTGACAAAACTTGCCTTTGGTAAGTTGGATTGTATGCCTAAATCATTCTGGTCGGTTGTCCCGATGTTTGGCACTGTGCAGAACTCCCCCTGGTCACTTGAGATGTTATTCGCTAAAGCTGAAAGCTCATGTACTACTTGTATTGGAAATGTTGAATATGCGCCCATGGAAAATGAAAATGATAAAACTGTGTTTTTTAACATATGTAAAGAGGGCAAGAGCAATGAAATGCTAAAATACTCCTTGAAGAGTATAAGAAAAGGTCCAAAAAAGCAATGGTTAAAAATATGCTATATCCAAATATTGCTGACCTTATAAATATAAATATGTCCCAGATGAAAGCTGCAATTAGCTGTGCTTTTAAGCACTGGTGAAGTCCCAAAGGGTCATATAGGCCAAAAAGGCCATGGAATAAAACTGATGGTCCTAATGAACCTGGATCAAGCTTGATGTAGTCATGACGCCTAAGTTGAATAAGCACTCTCTAAACAACTCAACCATTTGTGAGGCACTACCATTCCTTGTGTTGTTGTTTGTCCGACATTGGTTATAGTGAGTATTCCCTTTCCATATCCAAAGTGTCATGATGTTGAGTAGGAAGTCATCATTTGCCTTAGCCTTGTCAATTTCATCCTTCACCCTTCACTAGTAGATTGACTACAACTATGAAGTGAGTATAGTCTTGAAAGTCTAGTCTGAGTAATAATAAATAAAGCCTTATATATGTATTTGTTGATGTCCCGGCAGTGAAATGACTGCTACTTGTTGTGATTGTTTCTTGAATGAGTTGTAGAGCATGTCTTAGCTTTTTAACACTTGCAGCAGATGGATGATAGTTTGAGTTATTATTGGTGTCTGATCATTTACAGATGGTTATATTGTTTATTGGATCTGGTTGATGATCAGATAGAGACCTGTGAGGGGTATGCGTATACACCTTAGATGGATTTGGACTCTCTGAGTCTAATGAGACAGTTTATTTTCAGTTCCGGGCACTTACAGATATGATCAGGTTCATTCTGCCTTTCTGATGCAGTTTTTCTTCACAGGTTGATATGTCTGAGCAGGGAGATGTTTCAGTTGGGTCTCCTAGGGCGTTGTATGGGCATAGGGGGTGAAACCACTTGTTTGTACCATAGTACCCCCATCCCAAAGAGCCTGGTGGGCTCAGTTTGACAACACAAGCACCCTAGGAGGCTGTTTTGGCAGTTTCACGTTTCCCGATGCAGATTAAAAAATGATTAAATGGCTATTGAAGAAATCGATTTGGGCTACTGAGGCAAGGAAATGACATGGGATGAGTCATGATGATGAGAGTGATGTCCTCCACACCTTCTCTAGTTGTTGCAGCACTTGATTGTGCCCACACCTATTTTTTGGGCATTTTTATATTACTTTCTGGAGCTTTCGGGAGGCTCACGATTTCCTCGAGGCACAAAGTCAAAGAATTAAAATATTTTATTATTTTATTGTGCCATGGGGACACCCAAAGGGAGTTAGTCAACACTCCTTGGACCCACCATGTGCTTCATTTATTTCTTGTTGAGTGGGGTACCCTCTTTATGGGTGATTTAGTCCACTTTGGTACTTTATGGTTATATTGATCCATGTATTGTATGTTGAGCTCATCTCAACCATTGATTACAACATTTTATCTTTTAATTTTAGCCACTCATTTTGAAAGTGGTTAGGATTCGGTTATGATTGTGATTCTCTCATTTCTATTTAAAGGAGAGAGCTTCTCATTTGTAAGGGGTCTTTGGCTCTTGGATCTTAATAATAGAAAGATTTTTCCATGGATATTTTCTGGATCTTCTTTGCATCTGATGTTCTCAAATGATGATTGGATAGTCTTCTGCTTCCTAGCATTGTGGAAATTCATGTGAGATCTATATTTTTCAGTTATCATTGTCTTGCCTACACGAGGGCATTTTGGCTGGAGCGTTTTTGCAGGGGGACCTCAACTCGTTCAGTTTTCTTCGTCTTGGATCAGGGGGTTTTCATTAGTTTCATTGTGATCTATGATTACTTCGTTTTACTTTCCTGTAGCATTTGGTTTCTTTATCTTTTATTGGCAAATCTGATATTGTTGACGTTTGCTTATGCAGGGTAGGGGGCGCATTGGTAGTTTGGAGCTTACATCCGTCGTAGAATTCACTTGGATCTTCCAGAATTGATCGGGATAGCAAGGATCATCACTGTTAAGACTTCTACAAGCATTTCCAGGTACGATCCAACAGGTAACTCTCTTCTTTTTAACAGATCTGAATGCATTGTATCTGCTTTTCCTTCCATTTTTCTGAAAATTCCTAAAATACTAAAAAACCCTAAAAAGTACTATATCTGGGAACCATTCGATCTTTGGCCAAATCACTGCTGGGTTTCATAGATTGGGCCTCTCCTTCACTGAATCTACTGCAACGCTGGTCAAATTCCTGCTAGTTTGACCTAGATCTGATTTTTAGCTTGAAAACTGCATAGCGCCTCCACTGAAAATTTGACCTGCTAGGGTTTTGACTTTTTCTGAGTTCTGACTTCATAGACTGATAGATCGGGTCACACACAATCCAAATCACCCTCAACGCTATCCAGATTCTTGGCAGTTTGACCTAGATCTGAGTTTTAGACTGAAAACAACCGTACGCCTTCATTGAAAACTGGACTTTTCTGGAGTTTACTTTTTCTAAAATCTGATAGGCTAGGCTGATAGATCAGGGCTTGAGCACTCCAGAACACCCCCAACGCTGAGCTAGTTCCCGCCAGGTTTCCCTAGATCTGAAAAACTGACTTTCAACCCCCTAGCCCCCCTCATCAGATTTTGACTTTTCCAGATCTGATTTTTTCTGCAGTTTTTTGACTTGGGTTTGTAGATCGGGCCATCCTGATCTCATTTCTCCTCCAACGCTGAGCTGATAGTCTCCTGGTGGCTCTAGATCTGCAGATCCGCCTCTCCAAACCCTAGCGCTAGCCCTCCTTCTGCTAATTTTTCTGTAACCTGAATCTTCTGGGCCAAATCCTTTTCTGGGTCCATAGATCAGGGTATATCCCAGGTAGGTTCACTGAAACATTGTGTTGATACCGACTCCATTGCCCAATGCACGAAAGGCACTAATCTCCTATCTCTAGCGCTAGCCCTAAATTGACCTTACTCTCGTTCTCTTTGCCAACATTCCTTGATAGCTCGAGTTACCTCATACTTTCATATCTTTCACTAAGTCTGTCTCCTTGGTACTAGACAGTCCCAACTCTGTCCTTGCTCACCCTGTCACAGTTACGTTTCCCAATACAGTGATCATCTCCATTAGTTGCTAGTACCTAAACCCTAGAGCTAGGGTTTCCATTTACCTTACACCTTACGTACCTCAAAGCCACATTTGATCTGTTCTAGTGTCTAGGTATGATCTCTCCTGTCGGGAGTAGATCCGGGTCTCCCCGTTGTTGTCTTGGACTTAGATAACATAAAGTGAAGGCTGCCTTGATTGGCGTGACAACCATCCATTTGGGAGTCTAGGCAGTCTTGGTTCCACCTCCTTAATTGCTTGCCCCTCTACCATCCATCCTGGATCCACCTCACACAGGCAACTACAAGGTTGGTGACAACAGCTCCCAACACTTACATCCACTGGCATGGTAGGACACACCTACTACCATCCGGGAAAGGCTCTACACTTACATCACGACCATGGGAGGCCCAACCTGCCACCATGTCGAAAAGGCTCATGTGTATCTGCGTCTTCCAGACTCATCACTTCCCCTTGGAAGGAACCTTGATCTGAAGTACACCATGCTTCTCTCTGAAATATTCAAATTTCACTTTGGCCATGTTTAGTATAGAATCACATCAGGACTAATTACGTCCAAGGATAACCTGCGAGCTTCGCCAGGACTGATTACATCCAAGGACAACCTACAGGACTGATTACGTCTAAGCAACCTACGAGCTTCGCCAGGATTTTATGCTTAGACAACTTGTCTTGCTGGCTATTGTAGAACTCATCACTCCCTCTTTTGAGAGATCTCGATCTAGATCACATACTGGAGCTTCACTGCTCCTCTTTGCATCATACAAAAATGCAAGTTAGATCAATCAAATCAAATAGTAGCTTTCAAAAGAAACATATTACCTCACAAATAACCGAGCAAGTGGCAACATATTTTGCCTCGGCTGTACTTAGCGCTATGCAAGACTCCATCCTGCCAAACCAGTAGCCCATACTGGATCTCAAACTGAAGAAGCAACCCAAGGTACTCTTATTCTTAGTGGCACTACCAATCCGAATCAACATAACCATGCAAGTTAGTCTTCTGATTCGTATCATACTTGAGCCCATACTCAACTATACCCTTCAGGTACCTCACTGCATGCTTTGCAACCAGGTGAGAATGTCTCAGATCTGACAGGAACTGGCTCAGGTCGTTCACAGCAAAGCATGTGTCTGGTCTTGTATTCATCAGGCACATCAATGAACAAATCATCTGACGATACATCGTGGCATCAACTGTCTCTGATGAAGCATCACTCAATAGCTTCAGGTTCGATGCCATAGGTGTGGCCATGGCCTTGCAGTCCATCATCCCGAACCTCTTCAGGATCTCCACTGCATACTTCCCTTGTCCAAGGGAGATTCCATCTGCACTCTACCACACCTCCATGCCTAGAAAGTAGTGCATCATACCTAAATCCTTCATCTCGAACTTGGCAACATGTCTCCTTCTTGCAACTTTAATGAGTTCCTCTTTTCCTGGTCTTCCGCCTTCAACCTTGAAGTAAAGGTTCGAATTCGCTTTACTCTCAGTAAAGCCTAGAGCCATCAATAAGCTGTCCATCCTGTTGTACTATGTTAAACCTCAGGATCTTCTGCAGTCACTCCCTCTGAAGCGGAGCATCATTCTCCCTCTGCCTTTCATACTCTATGTATTGAAACATTCTGTAATGGAGTGACAAGTAGCTTCCTCTGCTACTAATATTCTATGTATCCATCTAGGGTCACTAGATACCAAGATCCTCTATCTTGAACTTTGTTGAAAAGTTCTTCTCGCACCCATCTGTGAGCTTGTCATCCTATATAGGCTTTCATCTTCAACCTTGTAGCAAAGGTTAAGATCTTCATCACTCTAGGTGATCTTCAAGCTCCTTATGTAACTATATGTTCTATCCCATGGGTGCCTTCTGAGCTCGTACAAGGCCGCCTTTAATTTGCACACATGAGTCTGCTTGTCATGTGTCTCAACTCCCAATGGCTGCTCTACGTATATTTGACTCGTCCTTGGTGCAAATGTCTCTTCGTAGTCTATGCATTCTTTCTTTCCTTGTATCCCACGATGTTGCCATCTCCTGCATGCTAGATCTTGTAGATCCATATGGAAGACACTACAGACTTCCCTTAGAAATCATTCTTCTTGAACTTGTACTCTTTGATCATAGTCTCCTTCCCTTTCTTCTTGTCTGCTTCTTCATAGCTGGAAGGCTCTGCATCAATGATGTCGCTCAACAGTGTCACATAACTAGGGTGTGTCTGAGACCTCTGTTATCACCAACCTTGTAGTTGCATGTGTGAGGTGGATCTAGGATGGATGGTAGAGGGACCAACAACTAAGGAGGTGGAACCAAGATTGCCTGGAATCCCAAATGGATTGTTGTCACGCCAATTGAGGCAGCCTTCGCTTTATGTTATCTTAGCCCAAGACAACAAAGGGGGAGACCCGGATCTACTCTCGATAGGAGAGATCAAACCTAGACACCAGATCAAATCAAATGCACTTGAGGTACGTAAGGTGTAAGGTAATGGAAACCCTAGATTTATGGATGATGTCACCAAGTGAACCAAAGCTTTGGATTATGGTTTAGGAAGTGTGAGGCTTGATCCAAAGTGGGACACAGGTGACCTATGAAGTATATACTAGATCTGGGGTTAAGGTACTAGCAATAGGTGAAGATATCCGCTACCTTGGGAAACGTAACCAATGCAGGGAGGGCAAGGATAGGATTGGGGCTATCTAGTACCCAAGGACAGAGTCGATGAAAGATATGACAATGTCAAAGTACCCGAGTCACCAAGGAAAAGTCAGATCTCAGGAAAAAGAGGCCAAAGAGGGGGTAGCGTTAGGGTTGGAGATCAGTGCCTGTCAGATCTAGGGCAATGGAGTCACTATTTGCCCAGCATTGAAGGAGACCCACATGGGAAATACCCCAATCTACAAACCCCAAAAGGTATTTTGCCAAAAAATGTAACCTGATCCAATGGGAGAAATGGTATCAAAATGATTAGGCTGTCGACCAGATCCTTCTCCATGGGGTATTGGTAATTTTCCTTTTCTGGAAGCCTTGGACATGTTTCTCTCTACTTCATCTTCTAGAGTAGCTAACTGTGGTGTAGCATTACGCTGCACCTATACGCAGCGCACCTTTAGGTGTACTCCAGGGAGAAGACCAATTTTTTTGACCAAGAGGGGTGTTATCGAGCAATGGTGGTCATGGCTGGGTCCTTTGGTTCATCATTTAGGAGTACTATGGCTTAATGGCACTGTTGATTCCCTTTGATGGGGTTTTTCACCTCGGGGTTGGTGTCTGGGGCTCCTAAGGGTTGACCACTAGGTCACATGGCTCCATATCTTGTTTACGAGCTCTAGTGGCCTCAGCTTCAGCTACGAGACACTTGTCTTCATTCATAAGCACTTTTGACACCTTCCCGGCTCTTCAGTCAATGAACACATGCTCTCCCTGGCCTTATCTCCTCAGAGGAAAGCTACTCGAGGTCTTTTGATGCTTTGAGGAAGGCGTTGAGGGATTTTACAGCATTCTAGGGGTTAGATGGGGTATAACGCCCTCCCTTCAGCTTACTCTAGCCTTTCATTCGAACTGATTCGCTTATTTGAGCATATTTTGGCACCTAGGAGTACAAACACCCCACGTAGCCTACCTTGAACCTACCTTAGGCCATATTTTATTATTATTTTCTTTTAATTTTAAGTTGACATTTTATAATTTCAAATTGACATGTTTTATGGCATGTAGGCCTAGATATTTTGTAAAAAGTGAGTGTGAGATCATATAAATAGATCTCCTCACTTTCATTTTAAAAACAAGACTCATGAGATAAAACATTATGCATATGTTCTACCCTTCTTAGGGCTCTTTGGAGAGATGCGCCCCTTTGACAGAGATTTTCTGGGTTAATGCAAGCTTTTTTTGGTGTTCTTTGGTGAAATTATTTTGCAAAGTGATGCATGGATTTGTCAGCTTAACACAAACACATTGAGGTTTGGCTTCTTATCTCTTTCTTTGGATGTTGGTAGATGATGCATGTTCATGACTAAATGTAGCCCTAGTGCTGCATTTTCCCCTAGAATAGGCCATTTCTAACCTTCTTGTCACCTTAGCAAGTAGAGAGACGTCTTCTTGTGAGAGTCCTTTAGGATTTTCCCTTAGTTTTCTAGGATAGTTCTCTGACCTATGATCTCTTTCTCACTAGGTAAGCCATCCTCCCTAGATGCCCTAGGTTGGGTAGGGCTTTTGTTAGGGTTGCTTTCATTTGTTTTCACATCTTTTCATTTTCAAAACCTAGCTTCTAGGGTTAGTTCTAGGTTAGTTTTAGGTCTGCAAAATTTATAAAATTTTATAAAAATCAAATATTTGGCCAATTTAGGGCCTCTCGAAATTTTTGGGTCCTAATTTTTTGAGCCCTAAAATTTTGTGCCCTAATTTTTAGGACATTGTCAATGTTGGTTATGTCTACTGCTACATACTATTTATGATATTATTACTAATAAACACATGCAACTTGCTTTCAAAGTTGATGCAAATTGTTTGGTAAATGCTTGGTTACATGCACGTTGTTTGGTTCTTATACTAAAGTGAATGCCTAAACTACTACTGTTGCCATAATAGCGTGCCTGACCGATACATACAGATGTACATGTGCTTTAAATTATTATTTGATAATGATAAATACTTATGATTGCATGTCACACTTATTACTAGAGGAATGGTAACTCTAAGGTATTGAATACTCGTGGATGACATTTGTTGCGTAACATTCCACATTGCAAGTAATTGGTTTATTAGATTAACGATCCTCCAAATTTGTATGACATTGCATACTTGTTATGAGACTTGTATTGGTCATTTGCTTATTATTAAATAAATGCATATTTCACATACACTTATGTAGTACATCTATTCCATTTTTTGATTGACTCCATTAGGCACTGGTCACAAACCTTAAACACATACGAGGTATATTTGGTGTCTAAGTGTCTTTTGAAGAGTTACATAGGGCTCTCCCCTAGGAGGTTTCGAATTCCAAGAAGTTTGGAGAAATGACTAAGGTGACAGTGGTCACTTTCTCCACATATGCTTGTCGGTGGCTTGGATTGCCATTTTAACCAATAACAGTGTAGGAATGTGAGATGCATCATTGGTTTCTTCCCTTGGGATCCTAGGTCTCTTTGGAGGTAGCAAGAAACTTGGGAAGTGTGCATAAGGAGGATACTGAAATTTACTAAGATTGGTTCCTTGATTGGATTGTTCGTGTTGGGTAATCAATTCATTTTAAGCATTACTTTCAATTGCTTGTGAGGGGGAGTCTTCTTGAAATATAGCTAGGTTGTTTAAAGAAAATTCCTCACTAGGGGCATCATTAATTAGAGCATCTTCTTCCCAACTTTGATGGGTATGGTCTCTCATTTCCCGCTCAAGGTTGTCCCGTAAATCTTGTCTCAATTCCTAATATGACGAATACTTCTTCTTCTCAAGGGATAAGATATGCTTTCAATTACAGAATCATTTACAATGGTACACTCATTTTGTGAACTAGACTTTGTGCCTTCTATGGATAACTAGGACAAGTGATCAGGGGCATCAGAAAAGTGCTCTTTATTACTTCTTGTAACAACTCGTGTGTTGAAGGTTCGATTTCTCTCAACAATTCCTGATGGATAAGCTCTTGCCTAAACCTAACATCATCCTCTTCTTCAGAATCAAAACTACCAACTCTCATAAAGAAAACAGGTGGACAATCCTCATCGTCATATGCTATGTTCATTCTTTCAACACTTAAGCCACCCTCACCATAGGTGTTCTTCAGGCTGTCCAAAAAGGTTTCTAGATATCCATCAATGAAAGGTTCCCTATTGATTCTAACTAAATCCTCATATGAGTTAGGTATACATGCATATGAAAGGTCCATCATGAGATACCCACCTAATCCGACAACCCACTTCCTTGGTAATAACATGCCATAAACTAGGGGAAGATCAATCACCACTACATCCATCATGGTATTTAGGTCGAGAAAGCGAACAAATCTGCTTTTAGATTCTTAATTAATCCATACGCTTGCACACCCCTTGAATCAATTCCACACACATTTCCATATGGTCGGGTGACTTCTAATCCCATTTCTTTCATTATTTGCATAGGCATAACATTCATTGCAGCTCTAGAGTCAAGCATATAGTTATGGAGTAAGAGCTTGTTGATGTGTAACGTGAGGTAAAAATGAGGGTGTCCTCCACTCTTTCTCTCATAAATAACAATATGTATATGAATATGAGGATCCTCTTCTACCTCCTTACCCCTAGCACTTTGAATGTGGCAAGACTCGTAAGCAATCTTAGGGGAATTTATTGTAGGGATTCTGTCAAAAAATTGTTGAACATGATCCTTAAACGTGGGTAGCTTCATTAATTCACTCGGGGGTACATTTTGCATAACCTTACTTAATTCTCTCTATATCAATGTCTAAGTCATAATCATGGGAATGTTGACCTACTTCAATATTTTGACTCAAGTGTTGATCTAGGAAAGGTGTAATGTTTTGATTTTTATCTCTGCGTTGGTAAACTCTAATATTAGGTTGTGCTACATTACACACTATATCTTCTTCTTCAATCCAATCATCTTCTTCCTCAAGAAAAATTCGTCCAAAATCGTCATCAAACTCAAAATCATCCACCATGTTGGTCCCTTGTTCTTTAGACTCAATGACCTCACGGTCTTCTTTAGGTTCCTCACATAGGTTCACATTTTTACTTTCTTCTGCATGGCTTCTCCTAGGGAGTTGTCTACTATCCTCCTCTATAGGCCTTCTTTGGTTATTCCAATTAGGTCTCGGGCCATAAGGATTTCTATATCGGTCATACTCCCTAGTTTTGGTTGTCTTTGGTAAGCAGAGTGAGGCTCTTCATCATTTCAAACATGTTCTCATGAGTTGCTTTCTCCTCAATAACAAGTTCCTTATCCTTCTTAAGTTTAGTGTCACTATAGGAAGAATTAGCGGCATATGCATAAAAAAGTTCTTCCTCGTAGAGGCCACATTAGCTTCAACTTTCTTGGCCCAAGTTTGAGAAGTCTTGAGCTCATCTAGACTCTTTTCTTTAAGATTAAGACCAAACCATCCATCAAATGCATTCAAGGAAAGGATAAGGACAACTTGTTTAGTAGGTATTAGATATTGTGGGACATTGGAGACAGTCTTATGAAATCTAATGTTGAATTCATGGACTGTCTCATTCTCCTTCTTCTTAATCTCGAACAGTTGGTTCAATAGGAACTTGTTATCAAGTTTTTTCGATCGTCCCTCAATAAGTTTTTTTGTGAAAGTATCATATCCATCCATTGAGACTGTTGGTAACCTATCAAACTACCCTTGGGCTTCCCCTTCTAAGGATAACAGAAGGGCTCTCATGAAAACATCTTCTTCCTCAACTCCATAAGCTTCAATGTAATACCATACCGCTGAAATATGATCTTCAATCATAATTGCAGAGGTTCCATGGAATTTAGGAAGCTTATCAAAGTACTTTTTCGGCATATCATGAGGAGCACCTTGAATTTGGGAAAAGTCAAGGAGAGAATCCCTAGTCTTGTTTCTTAAACGCCTAGGTCCTGCAGGAGTGTTTGTGTTGGCTATTGGAGGATTTGTGCAAGGTGGATTGGCTAGAGGAGTAGATAAGCTTTGATTATTTATGGGAGAATCAGATCGAATGAACAAAGGACTTGATTGAGGATCAACAAGAGAGTTTTCTAAAAGCTGCCTTAGTGAGTTAACCACCCTCTAGAAAAAATTAGATGCTTGATTTTTAAGATTGTTGCTTTGATTTTGGGTGTATGTAATGGGACTTTCTTGATAGTTCCTCTGATTACAGTTTCGAAGGTTATAATCGTGGGTAGGTCCCTCAGAGGAGTCGCGTTGTGGAGTCGCCAGGTGAATGAATTATTGTGTTCACCAAAAAAGGTAATGTCGTAAGAGAGGTGAGTAACAGAATCTAGTGATTGTAAAAATTAACCAATTGAACAATGTAACCACTAGATTTAAACCGAATGTGATATGAATGATATGAAAATAAAAGCATTCACAGACACCGAAGGTACATAGAAATGAACATGTTATCACATATATAGTAGTCGGGCTACCATATTCTATTTTTCAGATTCCAGTACACTTTTCAGCCAGTTCCCTTACATATGAGATGCTGATATGAGCATCTATGATGGATCACTATTTGATGATGGACTATAGTACTTTCCCATGCCATGACTGAGTCTCAGGACACTCAGATTTGAGGACTGATGTAGCCATTTAGCCATTCACAGAGTAGTCAGTATTGCCCAGAGTTGCAGCAGAAGTTTCTCATTAGACAGATGTTGTTTCGGATTGGTTATTTACATGTATATGAATCAACAGATATTATCTTGTGTTATGGTTATGATTGCTTTTATACTCATTCTTGTGTCATGTCTTAGCATTTAATGTCTTGATCTGGCAATCATATAAATATGTGGACCTGGTTGTATTGATAGTATATGTATGTCCCTACTTAGACCTAGAAGTTCTTGACCCATACTCATTGGTTTTACCCTCAGGGAGAATAGAGGTGATCATTCCCACCATACTTTGGCTTGCTAGTGTTGGTTTCATTGTCCACTATCTCCACCCATCCATTACCTTCCAGTTATGTTTTTAGCCTGACCTACTACTTGACTTGTGGCATGGAGGGCCTTTCCCCACTAGAGCCTCTTTGTTGGACAAGCTTCCCTGTTTATTTGTGTCTCGGCTCTGAGTCTCCTAGGTTGTGTTGGCTAAACCTGAAACAAATAGCGCTGCCATCAATACAATGTATTTGGAAATGAATATCTTATAAAAAGCCCATTCATGAAAAGTAGTGTTTTTGAACATACATGAATGCAAGGCAAGCCTAATGAAACTGGCTATGAATATTGAAATGAATATCTTGTGAAAAAACATTCATGAAAAGTAGTGTTTTTAAACATACATGAATGCATGAAGCCTCAATAATAGAATCCGTGTAATTAATGCATGGACCAAGGCTATGGAAATTCGAAGGCCCAAAAAACAATAGTTCTTAAAAATGTTATATCTAAAGATTGCTGGCCTCACTTGTATTTGATTTGGATTGTGAGCATTTGTCAAGGTGAATAAGCACCTCTGAACCTAACTTATCCATTTGTGAGACACTGTCATCCCCTGTGTTGTTGCTTGTCCAGCATATGCTAGAGTGAATATCCCCTTTCCATATCCAAAGTGTCACAGTGTCAAGTTGGTAGTCACCCCTTATCCTAACCATTTGATTTCTAGCCCTCACCCTTCAGCAAATTGATTACACTATGAAGTGAGTATGGTCTTGGAAGTCTGATCTGAGTTATAATTAATTAAAGAAACTCTATATTTGGTTGATAGATCGCCAATGAAATGATTGCTACTTGTTATAATTGTTATTTGAATGATTTGTAGAGCATGTCTTAACCTCTAAACACTTGCAGCAGATTGATGTTAGCTTGGGTTATATTGTTGATTATTTGATCAGTTATAGATTATTATTCTATCTGTCTAGGCGTATTGTACCTGATCATGCAGAGATCTGTAGGGTGTATGAGTATGCACCTTAGATGGATTTGGGCTCCCCGAGTCCAATGAGATAGTTTATTTTCAGTTCCGAGGAGTTACAGTGATGATTTGTCTCAGTATACCATTTTGGTGCAGTTTTGCCATGCTAAGTGGCCTGCCAGAGCATAGAGGTGATTTGATTGGTTCACCTAGGGCGCTGTATGAGGAGGGGGTTGTCCGGCCACTTGTTTTTACCATTTTACCCCCCTCCCAAAGAGCCTAGTGGGCTCAGTTTGACAACGTTGGCACTCTAAGAGGCAGTTTGGGCCATGTCACGTTTCCCTAGGCAGATTTAAAATAATAAAAATGGATACTAAAGAATTCGATTTAGGCTATTGAGGCAAGGAAATGGCATGGGATGAGTTTTTTATGATGAGTGTGATGTCTTCCACTCCTTCTCCAACAGTTTCAGCACTTGGATGGACCCACATCCATCTCTCCAGCATATTTTATTATTTTCTGGAGCTTTTGGAGGCTCACGATTTCCTCAGAGAGACTCTATTTTGCATTTAAAAATTATATCTATTTTTATTGTGCCATGGAGACACACTAGGGGTGTTAGTTAATAACCCCTGGACCCACCATGAGATTTATTCATTTTTATTAGTGGGATCCCCTCTCCTAGGGTGATTTAGTCCATTGATATATTATATTATTGTATTGATCCATGTATTTTATGTTGAGTTCATCTCAACCGTTGATTAGAACATTTTGATCTTTTAATATTAGCCATCCATTTGAAAGGTGGTTAGGATTTTGTTATCTCTCATTCTTATTTAAAGGAGAGAGCTTCTCATTGTAAGGGGATGGAGAGATCTAGAGATTTTTGGCTATGGGCTATTGGAATAAAAATACTTTCTTAGGCATCTTGGATCTTGGAATTGGAATGCTTGTGGTGATTGTAAATGCTTTTTCCTCTGCACTGACAGACATCAGTGGCCATCTTGATTTTATCTTCAACTAACATTGTTTTGCAAGCAAAGAAGACATTTTGGAGGGGTGTGAATTGGTGGGGAGGCCTACCCTTCAAGCTTCAAGAGTACGTTTTGGGTGATAGGGAGTTGTTTTGTCTTTTGTACCAACAATTCATGTTTCTCATCTCTTTGTATGCATCTCTTTCCATTCTTGATTGATTGATTGATCTTTGTGTCCTTGATTGACAGGAATAGGAAAATCGATTTGGTTGAAGGAGGCAAAACGTTGGCAAGAAGGGCTCATCAAAGTTTGGCATTTGATCTTTGTGGGAAGTAATCCTCGTCACAAGCCTCTTCCGTTTTGATCTTCCAGGTATGTTCCATGAGGTATGAAATTCTTCTATCCTATCCATCTATTCTCTCAAATATCAAAACCCTCATTTTTCACCTTTTTCTAGATCTACTTGGATCTAGCTTGTCTTTGGGAATAATAAAAAGAACCCACCTCTATAACATACACGACAATTCGGATCTACAGTTTGGTGGCAATCGGGCTTTATTTGACACATTTTCCAAGGCACTTAGCCTTCCTTGGGTGAGGTCGCCCTCCTTGGTTGGTTGAGTTTTGCTAGTTCTCTCACTTGGGTAGGTGAGATCCCGCTTGATTTGCACTCCTCTCATTTGATAACCTACCCCTAGTGCTTTACTCCTTTGATTTTTTCCTTGTGGGCCCCATTCCTCATTTTGAGGGTTGTGCCCCACTTGGGTCATTGGGTGATGCATTTGCAAGATTAGATCTATGGAGATCTAGCCTACCTTGGGGCATGCCACTTAAAACCCACCTTTATAATTTCCTTAACTACCTCGATCTACAATTTGGCATAATTTGGACTCCATTTGCCCCTCCATCTAAAGGCACTAGTCTTCTTAGGTCAATTCACACTCCTTAGGAATTGTGTCATAGGCTAAGATCCCATATGTGGGTGTTTCTAATTTACCTTGGATCCATAGATCCACATCATCAAACACCCCTTAGCACCATATCACCCCTAATTTGACCTTGTGGGACCCATTTGAATTATTTGCCTATTTTAAGGAAGTGGGCCCTACTTGTGTATTTCATGGTGTTAGATCTATCTCTTTGGTCCTCCTAGGTGGCCTAACTCATTCATTGGTTGAAACATTCCTAATATCTTAAGCCTCTTAACCACACTCAAACTCTTGGGCTCACCTAAGCTTGCATTGGTTTCCGTAACTAAATTTACACACTCCCCTATGAACCTTTGTTGTGGCTAATCTGCTTTGATTGGTTATAGGGTCTCCCCCTTAGTTGTGATTCTTCATAATCTAAAGTGAAGAGTGCCTCGGTTGACGTGACTCCCATCTTGCATTGGGAACCGTGGCATCTCTTGGGTCACATCTTTAGTTGTCCATCACGTCTACCGTCCTGGATGGGATACCTTTAGGGACAACTACAAATTGTGTGATAACAGAACCAAGCTAAGCCTCTACCTCCCTGGAAACAACGCCAAAAGACGTTATCACACAACTTGTAGTTGCCCCACAAAGGTATCATATTCAAGATGGTAGAGGAGACGGGCAGCTAAAGAGGTGAACCACAAATATCCCAACCCCCAGATAATGGAGTGGTTGTCACGTCGTTTGAGATATTCTTTGCTTTATGCCACTAAATCCCAAGTGACAAAGGGGGAGACCCATACCTATCCTAGAAGGAAAGACCTAAAGCTAAGTCACTAGGTCAAACGAAGAGCATAGAATACGTAAGATGAGTAGCTATAAACCATAGATCTAAGGATGAAGCCACAAAAAGATGAATACTTAAGTAAAGAAGGGTTGCAGATGTAAAGAATATCACTAAAGTTGATTATTAAATGGCTTTGTTTATTTAATTGCAAGATCCAGAATTTATGTGTTAATTTGAATGATCAAACTTGAAACCCTAGGGGGATTTAGATGTAAAATTGGGGAAATTCTCTAGGTAGGGTTTGATTAATAAATTAAGGATTTTAAAACACTAGATTAATTGCTTGGATGACAAATGTAACAATAGGTGAGATCCAAACAAGACTGGAACAAAACATACTCAGAAAATCGTTGACAATGGGGAGAGGACGATTTGCCTAGGGGATCAGTGCCACGTTAGCATGGGTAAATAGAGTCCAAGGGTGACGCCTAGGTTGGAGTTTGGATTTTGGATGATAGTTTGTCAAAACCCAAATCCCCAAATTTTGATATTCAAAGTATAAAATGCCTCGATGAATTTTCCTACTTTCTACAAGAGGGTTTTCAGTAAATTTGATTGATGGGTAATGCTTGAAAAATTAGTGGAGATACTCACCTGGAATTTGTAGATGCCTTCTTGGAGGATGAGGATTGCTTCCTCACCGATCAAATGAGATATCCGAATAAGTTCTTGATGAATACGTTTTGCTCAATTACCCATAACGTCCTCTCCTCCTACCACATAAAGGGAAAACTAGTAAGTATGACAAGAACAATTGAGATTTGCAGATAAGGAGTAAAAAATAGATAAATGGAGAGTCATGAAGAAGTAACCACTCCCTGATAAAACCAAATTGAAGAATGACGTCAAGGTGAGTCCCCCCACCAATGCGCCTCTCTCCAAGTCGCCTCCTTCACCCACAAATCGAAATGGGTACAAGAAGATACAAGAAGCTATGCCAAGATATTTCAATGCAAGAGAGAAATGGTTTAAATCATCACCACATTCATTCATCCACAAAAACACAAGTATTTGATCCCAGGAAAATCTCTTTATTTAGAAGTTCCAATGCAAGAGCTCATGGTTTACAATGGGGGTAGCACCTCTCTTAAATAGATCGAGAGCATGTCCACTTTTCAACTAACTTTCATCCAACGATTGAGATTATAACATCATCAACGATGGAGATCTTTTTTTCTTGTTCTACATACATGGATCAAATGACCAAGTCAAGAGGGGCGCACTTTTGCTCAAGGACGCCTTACTAAGGCGAAAATTCATCAAAGTGCTAAGATATGACATGGTAATATATCAAGGAGGTCATCTTAGGGGCTCAATTTACCCTAGGCCCGAATTAAGCATCATAATTTAAGATGTGTTACCGACTAGGCTGCACCTAGTCGGTACTTTCAGTGAGCCGCCAGTGATGAACAAGATACTTGTTCATATTCAGAGTTCAGAGGTCCTTTCAGGCCTTCAGGGTCGTTTTATTTTTTGTAACGCATGTTCATACCCCCTTGGGGAAATTGTAAAAAATGTCCTAGCATTTAATTTTTTATAAAAAACTCGGCTTCCCAGACTTAAGCATCAAGCTGACTAGCCCAGAGTGTTTTTTCCCTTGGTTATTATTGGTTGTTGAACAAACGACTAATAATTTCTGAGTTTTTCACTCACACCTCCAAAGCTGGGGTAGTCATCTTGGTCTTGCGGCCTAGGGAGGTTATTAGAGCCTTCGTGTCGGTGTTTTTCACCATGCTAGGCATTCGAATTGAGTTGTATGGATGTGTACAAGGTCCCCCTAGAGTTTCGTCAATTTCCGTAAAAAATAATTTTTTCCGTTTTTTAAGCCATTTTTTAATGGTTTAATTAAAAAACCTCAGATTGTAATAAAAGTCAGATATGGAGTCCGTTTCTGACGTGGGGACACTCGTTTTCACACCCGAAGCATCCACTTTACTCTTGGGGCCACTTTCTACATCAGTTGGGCAGCCGAAAAACCCCGTGAGGAATTATTTGGGCTAAAAGTGCATAAAAATAGCATTTTAATGCTAAATTATGACAATTTGAAACTATGGTCAAAAGTTGAAAAGTCAAATTTACTAAAATATTTGAGTGGTGGGGTGACATGTCATGGGACCCCTAGTGCTTACGATCTCTTTGGAATTAAAGTTTAAATTAAACTTTGATTTAATGGGTGGATATTAGCGTGAGGATAAAGAGGTGACATCCATGCTAATAAAGTGAAGTCCGAGTTACGTGGATGAATGGACCCCACTTCTTTTTAGTTTGAGGTTTTTAGTGTTTGATAAAATCATATGACATCATTCACGTGAGAGGGTGCAGACGTCAACGGTTATGTGGAGCTCACGTGAGAGGGTGGAGACGTCAACCAAATTTGTTGTTCACGCTGGCATTTTGGAGTTGCGTTGGCAGTGGACCCCCTTTACTTTAGCCTTGGTTTCAAATTAATAAAGTTTACCATACGACAAAACTTGGATCAGCGAATATTTTATGGGTGGAACTCACGTCACATATAGCCGTACAATCGGGTGAAGGAAATCGTGGCTTGCGATTTGGTCTTGATGAATGGTTGGTATGTGTTGGCAGTTTTTTGGTTTGTTGGAGGAGTTTGGTGAGAGAGGTGTCACTCACCTTCTCTGTTCAACTCAGTCCAAGCCCAGTTACACTCTGACTTCATTTTCAGTAT
>LPNX010164142.1:375562-436905 GCA_001517045.1 Pseudotsuga menziesii
AAAAAACCTTAGATTTTACTTTTCATTAGGGTCCACCCCCCTTGGCTTCGCTAGGAGTTGGCCTAGACGGAGGAGCTGAGTATCAGGTGACAGCACTTGGCTCGAGCTTGCCCCCAAGGTCGCACCCAGTGGCTTGAAGATTTCTGCCACGTTACCCGAGGTGCGAATTAGGCGGCAACATTTTGGCGCCGTTGCCGGGGATAAATCTTTCTATTCTCGGAATACGACTTTTTGAGTTTTCATTCTTGTTTTCGCTTTGTTTGATGAATGTTGTAGTTTAATCAACTTACTCAAGTCATCTGGCGACTCCACTACCTTTAATTTTACCAAGGCGTTCTACAAGAAGAAACTCTGAAGACTAGCTTCAGTTCATTCCTGAGCCTGAAAAGGTTTACCATAGGAGGAAAAGCAAGCTAACTTCTCGTAAGATCCTTGACGATCTTTCATCTGAGTCAATCTTAGATATTCACCTTTTATTTGTTGATACTTCTCAATCAAATAATTCACACAGTACCATGGGTACTTTATTTAAACCTCTGGATCATTCTGCCGTAATTGGGTAGCCTCATAACATTCCAGATAAAGCCATTGAGAAGGTTCCATCTTTTTATGGAAATGATGCTATAACTGCTAAGTCTCATTTGTTGGCTTTTTCGCAGTGCTACAATAAATGGTGTCACAACGTCAACCATGAAGATGTAAAGATGAGGTTGTTTGCCTTATCTCTTGAAGCTGATGCCTTTGAATGGTTCACCTCCCTGGATGACGATGGTATCAAGACCTTCCAGGAATTTCAAACTACTTTCAATAAAAGATGGGGGGATAAAAAGGAGAAAAGGCACCTTTTGGCTGCCTTAACAAACACTAAAAAGAAGGAAAACGAAACCATAGAAGAATTCAATAAAAAATTCAGAGATATGGTGGGCAGATGCCCAACTGATATTAAACCATCAGATACCTCAATTCTCATATATTACACAGAAGCATTCGAGGGAGAAATGAGGTACCAACTTAGAGACAAAGAACCTGACAACCTGAAGAAAGCCATAGAAATAGTTGAGAAGATTGACAAAAACATGCAATCTGCAGGAAAGTCTAACATTCCAGGATTTGTTAGAGGCACCACTTCATCTTCCAAAACTCAGGATGCCAAAGGAAAAATAGTAGAGCCTGAAGGAAAAGTCGAAGGCAAGGAATCAATGAAAGAAGTAGCTGACATGATGAAACAAATAATGATAAATTGTACTTCCCAGATGAATGCTATGCAAAATAGGATAAACAACATGGAAAAAGCACAGGTTTCTCAAAATCATAAAAATTTCCAACCTAGACAAAACCAGGAATGGAAAAAGAAGTATCCTCCTTATGAGCAGAGACCTCCAAATCAATTTGAAACAAACAACATGGTGAGTGATGAGGTTCCTCCCTATTGTCGGCCTTGTGATGAGCTTCATGAAGAATCTACTTGTCCAAAATTTTGCTGCATTATGGAACAAGAACAAATTGAAATGAATAACTTTGTAGGGCATTCTAGAGGTCATGAGTCATGACTATATAAACAATGTAGGGCAAGTTCATCATATTTCAAAAGAAAAATGGAAGCAAGCCAAGGACTACAGTCAGGAAAAGGATAATGCTACTAAGATTTTTGGCGAAAAACCTTCACCTGATCAGATTATGGAAAGGTACAAAGGGGTGGTTTATCAAAAGAAGAAAAACATGATCCCAACCAAGTCAAGTCAGCATATGTCAAATGTAAAAACTCCTCCCCCTCTAGATCTAAACATTGATTTGGGTAATTGGTTGTCAAGTGCTAAGATTTCTGTCCCTGTAATCGAGATCCTCAAAATTCCAAGTCAAAGAGATATATTTATGAAAACCTTAGCAGAACCTAAGGAAAATATAGTTGAAAAATATGAGGAAACAACTCTTGAGAAGCCTAAAGAGAAGCTGGTCAACTCAAAAGAAAATGAGAAGGATAAACCTAAAGAAATTTTTTCCAAGAAGCTAAGTAACTTCAATGAAGATGTTCCTATTATCTTACATAGTAAGGATCTTAATAAAGAAGATCATCCTGCCTTCTACATTTCTTTGATCGCAAAGAACAAATTGTTGCACAATTGCATGCTTGATTCAGGTGCTTCATCAAAAATCATGACTAGAAAAGTCATGGAACAAATGGGCTTAACTATCTCAAGGCCTTACCAGAACGTATTCGCCATGGACTCAAGAGAGATCGATGTCGTGGGTATAATTCTAAATTTTCCAGTCAAACTAGCAGCATACCCTGACATAGGTGTAACCATGGACATAGTAGTCATCGATGTTCCTGACAGATGGGGAATGTTGTTGTCGAGAAAATGGGCTGCATCTTTGGGAGGATCTATTCAAATGGACTGGACTTATGCCATGATTCCTGCTTCTGAAGATGCACATGTCAAGTTATATAGAGAAAAGGAAAGAAAGTACCATGTGGAAGATCCTGATGAGCCAGATAATGAGTATATTTGTGAGACAGATAACCTGGGAAACCATGCTATCTATGCCAATTATCTAATATCCATCAGAGAAAAGGCTAATGATGAGGAGTATGATGAGCTATGGAGAATGAGTTTTGATGGAGCCTTTTCCAAAACTGGAAAAGGAACCGGTATAGTCTCAACTTCACCTTCAAACAAGAAATTCAATTTTGCTTACAGACTTGAATTTGATGCTTCCAATAATGTGGCGGAGTATGAAGCACTAGTCTTAGGACTTGAGATTGCTAAAGATATGGGTATCAGAATGTTAAATAACAAAGGTGATTCAGATCTAATTATTTCCCAAGTTAAGAAAACTTTTGCATGTAAAAGTGAAAGACTTAAAAAGTATCGAAATACAGTTTGGGCCATCATGGGGTATTTCAATGCATTAGACCTTATAGCGGTTCCCTGCGCAGAAAATAGTGAGGCAGATAAACTTGCAGTTGCAGCTTCGACATTAGAGTTCACAGAGGAATTGGTAAAAGGAGATAGAAAATTTAAAATAAATTTTAGGCCTTCAATCCCTAATAACCTTGATCATTTGCAAGTTTTTCAAGATGACGATCAGATCATAAGGTTTATTAACAATATGCATGAATTTGCCGACTGTCAGATCAACTATCAGGATGAGCAAAGTTCTCATGTTGAACAAGAGGATCAGCCAAGAAACCGTATTCCCATGAAGGTTATTGAATGGGAGCACACTTTTGATAGACAGGCAGATATAAAAAGAAAGAAGCAATAAAGTTGGATGATTACATAGAAATAAACATTGGTACTGATGAAGAACCAAGAAATATAAAAATTGGAAAAGGTACTTCTGATAAAGAAAGAAAAGATTTAATAGAGTTAGTAAAGGAGTACAGAGATGTGTTTGCTTTTACATATGATGAGTTAAAAGCCTATCGGGATGACGTATTCCAACATACTATCCCCCTAAGGTCAGAAGCTAAACCTTTTCAGCAAAAACTTAGAAGAATAAATCCCAAGTTGGCCTCCATGGTCCAAAAAGAACTTCAAAAAATGTTGGCAGCTGGCATCATTGCACCTACCAGACATTCATCATGGTGCTCAAACTTGGTTGTGGAAAGAAAAAAGAATGGGCAGTTGAGGATATGCATCGATTTTCGAAACTTAAATATTTCATGCATAAAGGACAATTACCCTCTACCTGATATGGAAACATTACTGCAAAGAGTAACTGGATCTGGTATAATGTCCATGCTAGATGGTTTCTCAGGATATAACCAGCTGCTAGTAAAACAGGAGGATCGACACAAAACCATCTTCACCTCACCTTGGGGAACATTTGAGTATTTAAGGATGCCTTTTGGTCTTTTGAATGCAGGTGCAACATTCCAAAGAGCCATGGATTATGCTTTCAATGAGTTAATTGGGAAAATAATAGAAATCTACCAAGATGACCTTACTGTTTTTTCAAAAGAAAGATCTGACCATGTATCTCATCTCAAAAAAGTGTTTGAGAGATGCAGAGAGTTTGGCATATCATTGAACCCAGCTAAGTCAACACTTGGAGTTGATAAGGGTAAGTTGCTTGGACACGTCATTTCCAAAGATGGGGTCAAAATTGACCCAGAGAGAGTAGAAGCTATAAAGAAAGTTTCCTTACCCCATAACAAGAAAGCCCTACAATCCTTCAATGGTCAGATCAACTTTATAAGGAGATTCATACCAAACTTAGCAGAATTGATGAAACCTATGCAGAAGCTACTAAAGAAAGATGCTAAGTTTGAATGGGATAAAGAAGGTAAAGAAGCTTTTGCATCCATAAAAGACTGCATCTCTAGGTCTCCTGTTTTGATAAGTCCTGATTACTCCAAAGACTTCCAGATTTTCTCATTTGCATCAGAAGACACAATTGGCGGAGTTTTGTTGCAGAAGAACAAAGAGGGTCAAGAACAACCCATTGCATTCATGGGTAGATCCTTGCAGAATTCTGAACTTAAGTACACTACCATGGAAAAACAAGCTTATGCCCTTGTCAAATCTTTGAAACACTTCAGAACTTATATAGGTTACTCCAAAGTGGTTGGCTATGTCCCTCATTCAGCAGTGAAGGATATCTTGTCTCAGCAAGATTGCCTTGGTATAAGGGGAAAGTGGGTATCAAAGATCCAGGAATATGACTTGGAGATCAAACCCACTAAATTAATCAAGGGGCAGGGACTGGCCAAGATGATGACAGAGAAAAATGAAGAAGCCTTAGGTATGGTCTGTCAGAACAGTTCACCAGCATCATCCATTTCAACTGGAATTCAACATCTTCAACAACAGCAATGGTATGCAGACATTATATTCTACCTCCTCAACTTAACATGTCTCGATCATCTAATGGGCCACAAGAGAAGATCACTAAGATTGCAAGCCACTAAGTACTGCCTCACCCAAGAGGGATTAGGTTGGAAAAATCCAGATGGTCTCATACTTAGGTGTGTGGATGAAAAAGAATCTTGAAGACTCCTGGACGAGTTCGATTCAGGATTTTGTGGTGGCCACTTTGCAGCCAAAACCACAGCTCGCAAGATCCTTAGAGCCGGATACTATTGGCCCACTTTATTTACTGATGTGCACAAGTCTGTTAGGAATTGCCAGAAATGTCAACTATTCACAGGAAAACAGAAGCTTGCTGCACTACCCCTAAAGACGGTAGTAATCCAAGCCCCTTTTCAGCAATGGGGTCTTGATTTCATTGGGAAATTTAAAGACAATTCAAGTAATGGTTATACTTGGATTTTAACAGTGACGGATTATTTTACCAAGTGGGTAGAGGCCATACCTACTAAAGCAACAACTGAAAAAGTGGTTATGGACTTCCTGGAAGACAAAATCATCACTAGATTTGGGGTTCCTGCTAAGATAACCACAGATAATGCCAAAGCTTTCAGTTCAGTAGCAATGTATTCATTTTGCTTTAAATATGGCATCATCCTATCCCATTCCTCAAATTACTATCCCCAAGGAAATGGTCTGGCTGAGTCAAGCAATAAAAACTTGATGACCATCGTAAAAAAGATTGTTGGTGACAACAAGAAGGCATGGGATAGTAAAATCAAGTTTGCACTTTGGGCGGATAGAATTACTAAGAAAAGTGCAACGGGAAAATCTCCTTTCGAGTTGGTTTATGGCGTGAATGTGACTTTGCCTATTCATCTTCAGTTACCAGTGTATCAGACTCTGCAAGATTTAGGTTCAGATCAGGTTCAGATCATGATGACTTTCAGAGTAGAATAAATGAGCTGATAGAGTTGGATGAGGTCAGAAGAAGGGCCGTTAATCAGAGTATTAAAAATCAGGATAAGGTTAAGAGAAATTTTGACAAATCATCCAAACCAAGGGTTTTTCAGAAAGGAGACACGGTGTTACTTTGGGACAAACAAAGAGAAAAGTCGGGAAAGCACGGAAACTTTGACAGTTTATGGATGGGTCCTTACATTATTCATGATGTGGCGGGTGACAACTCTTTTTATCTCAGTGACATGGATGGGGAAAAGCAGAGTCTTCCTGTCAACGGACAAATTCTGAAACTGTTTTTCAGTGAAAATATCTGATGCCCATGGGGGCATTTTTGTATCATCATTCTCTAAACCTCTCTTCACACTTTATTTATTAGCTTAGTTCATTTTCTGTATATTACTTTGTACATTATTTTCTGTATATTACTTTGTACATTATTTTCTGTATATTAGTTGTATGAAGCAAAAAAAAAAAATCATTTTTGTATCATATACTGCCGCTTATTTTGTTTCATTTGGTTATCTATATACATGTGACTGACTTATCCTAGTTTTTATGCAGGAACCAGAGATTCTAGGTTTCTCGTATGATCGATTTCCACGAAGTTCAGATCAATCACACGTCCCATAGTTGGAGCCAGATGTTACCGACTAGGCTGCACCTAGTCGGTACTTTCAGTGAGCCGCCAGTGATGAACAAGATACTTGTTCATATTCAGAGTTCAGAGGTCCTTTCAGGCCTTCAGGGTCGTTTTATTTTTTGTAACGCATGTTCATACCCCCTTGGGGAAATTGTAAAAATGTCCTAGCATTTAATTTTTTATAAAAGGCTCAGCTTCCCAGACTTAAGCATCAAGCTGACTAGCCTAGAGTGTTTTTTCCCTTGGTTATTAATGGTTGTTGAACAAACGACTAATAATTTCTGAGTTTTTCACTCACACCTCCAAAGCTGGGGTAGTCATCTTGGTGTTGCGGCCTAGGGAGGTTATTAGAGCCTTCGTGTCGGTGTTTTTCACCATGCTAGGCATTCGAATTGAGTCGTATGGACGTGTACAAGGTCCCCCTAGAGTTTCGTCAATTTCCACAAAAAATAATTTTTTCCGTTTTTTAAGCCATTTTTTAATGGTTTAATTAAAAAACTTCAGATTGTAATAAAAGTCAGATACGGAGTTTGTTTCTGATGTGGGGACACTCGTTTTCACACCCGGAGCATCCACTTTACTCTTGGAACCACTTTCTACATCAGTTGGGCAGCCGAAAAACCCCGTGAGGAATTATTTGGGCTAAAAGTGCATAAAAATAGCATTTTAATGCTAAATTATGACAATTTGAAACTATGGTCAAAAGTTGAAAAGTCAAATTTATTAAAATATTTGAGTGGTGGGGTGACATGTCATGGGACCCCTAGTGCTTACGATCTCTTTGGAATTAAAGTTTAAATTAAACTTTGATTTAATGGGTGGATATTAGCGTGAGGATAAAGAGGTGACGTCCATGCTAATGAAGTGAAGTGCGAGTTACGTGGATGAATGGACCCCACTTCTTTTTAGTTTGAGGTTTTTAATGTTTGATAAAATCATATGACATCATTCACGTGAGAGGGTGCAGACGTCAACGGTTATGTGGAGCTCACGTGAGAGGGTGGAGACGTCAACCAAATTTGTTGTTCACGCTGGCATTTTGGAGTTGCGTTGGCAGTGGACCCCCTTTACTTTAGCCTTGGTTTCAAATTAATAAAGTTTACCATACGGCAAAGCTTGGATCAGCGAATATTTTATGGGTGGAACTCACGTCACATATAGCCGTACAATCGGGTGAAGGAAATCGTGGCTTGCGATTTGGTCTTGATGAATGGTTGGTATGTGTTGACAGCTTTTGGTTTGTTGGAGGAGTTTTGTGAGAGAGGTGTCACTCACCTTCTCTGTTCAACTCAGTCCAAGCCCAGTTACACTCTAACTTCATTTTCAATATTGATGAGGCCCCCCTGGGTCTCCCTTTTCCTATATAGGCTGGTCTCTTCTCCTTTGTTCAGCATCAAAAGGTGGAACCTCTGCTTGTAATATTGTAATAGTTTTCTTGAAGTATTGTGAATAAAAGGCTTTGGAGGCAATTTCTGTGTGGGATCTATGGATGTTTGGATAGAGTTTACTCTACATTTGTGAGGTAACCTGTATTTGTTTTCATGCTTGCATATGTTTGGGATTAACTTGCTTTCGGAAGGAAATGGTATTTTTGTAGAGATAAAAGGTAATTCTTGTTAGGTTACTCTTTTATTGCAAGTCGAGGAAGACTATTTGATATATGTATGATTTCATGCTTGGATTTACATTGTCGTTGTAGTCTCTTTCGGTTTACACAGGTATTTTTTAATCCCCCATGCTAGTGTTGATAATCTTTTGCAGGAAGCTAATGCTGGAGTATTGATGAGCGAATGTGCTCTACCTTTCCTTCAGTAAAATTTGAAAATAAGCTCTGTCCCTCTGATCTCACCAAGGAAGCTTTTTGTATCCTTTATTTCTTGCTCTACTCTGGGTTCTTTGAATTTTGATCTACAAATTTCTTAAAATTTTCTTTCGGTTTCAAACATTTCCACATTAGATCTAGCATCTAAAGTCATATCAAAGGTAGATATGATGTCTAAAAGTTTCTATTTCTAGTCTGCTTCAAAGGTACATTTAAAATTTTAGATCTAGTTACTTTTCCTTTTTTTTTCCGCAAGTTTAAAAAATTTTGAAAATTAAAAAAGCTTGTTGAAAGAGTTTCTATGCATTTTAAAGTTTGATCTAGCATTTTGTGCTTAAGATTTGCTTGTCATTCTCCTCAAGAGGCAAACAAAGATCCTAAGAAGGCAAGCTTTCTAGCTTACCTCACTTAGTTGTTTCCTTGCTTTTGTGATCAGTTGTTACTTTTTTTTTGTAAATTTTTGCATGCTGCCCAAAGACACTACCAAAGTGTTTTTGGGCATCTTTCATTGACATATGCTTGCTGGTTTTTAGCAGGCCCATCAAAAAAGAGAAGGAAACTCTGCCCGAAATTAGTTTTTTCGAGCATCCGGAGCTCCAGGAGGCTTTCCCCTTAGCTGGGCCTATTTCCTTTGCATGTTGTAAGCCTTTGGATCCCAGATAACAAGGACCAAAGAGCATTCTCTGCTGAAGCATTGTAACCGACTAATAAAAACAAGTTTGAGTAGGCTCAGTAGAGCCCGGTCCCCATCCCCCTCGGGGGATTTGTGTCGGTGTCCTTTTCTGTTTTCTTATATGCTGGTAGTGTAGTTGTCTTTCTTTATCATTTCATGCTTTGTTTAAGTTGTGCAAAAGTAACCTGAATACTCACCCACTGCGCTATATCGAAGTACCATAAGGGAAAAGATTTAAGCAGTGTAGTAATTAAAAAACAAAAACAATTTTGTTATGCATTGCTAAGTTAAAATAAACCCCCTCGCTTTCCCGAGTACAGGTTCTTGGATAAGGGCTTACCCGAGTACTGAATCTGGAAAGAGACTCCCGAGTTTTATCTTTTTTTTAAAATCAGAAAACTTGTTCTAATTAAAATAAACCAAGACTCCTTCCCCATATGCTCTACACCGTTGCAGCTTGTCTGATCAGTTGGCTGTATCAGAAAGGGATACAAGTTACTAGATCTAATAGGAAAATCCACACAAGTAATTTTCTTGAGAACTCGGGAGGTTGCAAAGGGTAATCACTACAGAGTCAGGGGGCTACTCTAAGCAGGTCTATCCTCGCCCTATTGGACACTTGGTATTACTGCTTTAGCACTCAATTCGAAGGGACTTGACTTGTTGGGCCAAACCCACAATTTACCCATTCCTTAATCAATTCATTTAATAATTTAAAATTTACCAACCGAGACACTGCAATACTTTCACTGAGACTACACTAGCAACCCACATTTGCAAGCACTCTTTTCATTTTGGCACTGGTCTATTCTATTCCTTTTTTGCATAAATTAATCTCGCAATGTGTCATTGAATTTTGTGTATCTAATTTGAGTTAAGGTGTTGCTAAGGTTAAATTTTGTTGGCGGTAATTGGTAATTTCTTAAATTCATCCATTCCATATTAAAACTCCTAGAATTAATTATTTCTCTCGTAGAGTAAAAACCTTAGATTTAACTTTTCATTAGGGTCCACCCCCCTTGGCTTCGCTAGGAGTTGGCCTAGACGGAGGTGCTGAGTATCAGGTGACAGCACTTGGCTCGAGCTTGCCCCCAAGGTCGCACCCAGTGGCTTGAATATTTCTGCCACATTACCCGAGTTGCGAATTAGGCGGCAACAAGATGTATCAATGAAATACATAGTATGACCAAGGTGAGGGGTGCCCCATGGGAGATGTCCTCCCTAGGAGAGCCAAATAAATAATCTATAACATGAAACTGGATGAAACTGGTGTAGAGACATCTGGAGAGCCATAATAAAACATCTAGAAGCATTTCCTAGCCATTTCCTTGACCACACAGGCCAAATCGATTTCCTTAGTGATTTCCATAGTTCATTTTTAGTGGTACATCCTCTAAAAAATAATAAAAATCATCATAACTTCCTTCAGGCTAAGAACTTGGGCAAACGGACTACAATGAAGTGTCCAGACACATGGTAGAATGGTACCGATCTAAGTTACCGGAAACATCTATGAGGCACCCCTGAAATGTCATTCCAAGTTTCAGAAAGAGATACGGGTTCAAAACGGCTTGGAAACAGCATGGATATGTTTCAAATGAAGTTGATACGGATCAGCTGAGCTGGATACGTATCCATCGGAATTGGAAACAAATCAATAAATTTCAAAATGGATCAGCGTGGATGAGATACGTATTGTTTGGAAATGGATACGTATTGGCTGGAAAATGGATACATTTCACAGTAATTAACCCAAATCGTGATACATTTCACAGTTTAATTCCTTCGTATCGTAGTTTATTTCCTATGTTTAGTATTTTTTATTGAATCAATTCTAAAATTAGAAACCCTTGTGGGCCTGCTATTGTTCACTATTCCGCCCGTGAGACTTTCATTTCTATTGCTGTCAAACTTTGAAGAAGCTGTCGTCGCCGACCGGTTCGAGTTCAGGAGTCAAGACCTAGGTTCACCGTTCTTCACTGTTCAGTCTTCATTCTTCAGCATTCTTCCAAGTTCCAGTTCGGTGTTCAAACTTCACAGCCTATGTGGCGCATACAGGTATGTTCAGTTTTTTTTCCTTGTTATTAATTAATAAATAATAATTCCATTTGCACAGTGTACATTGTACATTGTATAGTGTAACTTTAAAGTTTAAACATTACCTCGGTCCTCATTTATGATTTACACTGTTTAAAACTTTAAAGACTAAAGTTAAACGTTAAAGTTTAAACTTTACACTGTACACTGTACAGTTACCTCATTTACCAAGTGAATTGAAATGGAACAGTGATCACTCTATAATTTTTCAACATTTTATGATTTTTGGAGTTAAAATTTAAAATTTAAATGTGTAGGGAGTTTCAAAAACGACAGATATACGAAATTGGTTTGAAATTTGAAACTGGTTCACTATTACAGTACTAAGTATTACTCAATACAAAAATTTTATTTAAAATAACTTATAAGTTAAAACTTAATAACTTTATAAGTTAATAATAATAACTTTATAGTTTTATAACTTTATTTTTGCAACTTGCATCATTTGACATTGCATGCTTATTGTTATATTTAATATTATATAACTTGCATCATTTGACATTGCATGCTTATTGTTATATTTAATATTATATAACTTGCATCATTTGACATTGCATGCTTATTGTTATAACTTATTGATTTAAATGCAATTGCATTGCAGACACTTTTGACATGTGTATATTTCTAAACCTGCAAGGTATAGCAACATAGCTACAGCAACACAACTTACTATTTAGTATTCATCTGCATCATGGAATCATCATCCGTGAATGTTGGGGAGCAAGAAATTCAATCAGCCCCTATTGAGAAAATTGATCCAAAGTCTCCTCTTTGGAAATATGTCACTGTTCTGGGGAAGATCCAAGGAGGGGGGTCATTAATATGGATTTGCAGTGAATGTCAAAAGGAATTCAAGGCATCCTACACTCGGGTGAAAGCACATTTGCTTGGGATAAAGAACACATGTATTCGAGTATGCATCGACCCACCTAAATCAGATGGAAAAGATGGAAAGGGTTTGAGCAAAGAAAAAATAGCAAAATATCAAAAAGAACAGGATGAGGCAGATGCTAGCGCAAATGATTCAAATGTTTCCTTTCAATTCAAACAACCAACAAGAATGGCAGAATATTCATCAAAGACTTCGTTTTTCTCTCATGAAGGAGGCAGTGTCCTTCAAACTCAAAGCAGTCTAATTTGGGACCGCTTGAAAAGAGTTTTAATAATGATGCTCAAGGCACAGCGGATGCAGCTATAGGTCGGTGCATTTATGCAAATGACCTTCCTTTTAACCTTGTGCGATCTCCTTACTAGGCAGAGATGATTAGAGAAGTTAATAAAGCCCCAACAGGATATGTTAGCCTTGGTTATGAGAAGATTCGCACTACATTGTTGACAGGTGAGAAGTTACGTTTGGAGGGTGCATTGAACCCCATTCGTCATTCATGGCGCATATCATGGGTGTCCATCATTTTTTATGGATGGAAAGATCAAAGGAATAGGCCTTTGATAAATGTGATTTCTCAAAGCCCTAAAGGGGCAATGTTTTTGAAGGCAGTGGATTGTGAGGGGCAGCAAAAAGATTCTCAATTCATTGCTGACATCTTGATTGAAGCAATTGAATTTGTGGGGGCAGAAAACGTTGTTCAGGTCATAACAGACAATGCAACTGTGTGCAGAGTAGTAGGCCTAATTATTGAAGGCAAATATCAACACATCTTTTGGACCCCTTGTGTTGTTCATTCATTGAATCTGATGTTGAGCAAAATGGGGACTCAAATTAAGTGGATGTGACTTATTTTTGAAGAGGCAAAGGAAATACAAGCCTTCACCACAAACCACCACATGTCCTAAGGCATTTACAGGGAATTTGCGAAGTTGGAGCTTCTTAAGGTAGCAAAAATTTGAAGTTTAAAGTTTATACTTGTAAAGACTAAAATTTGTTTCATAAATCTTAGAAATCTAAATTTTAATTTATTGAAATCTGGTCACTTGCAGGTTGCGGAGACTCATTTTGCCTCTCACATCATAGACTTGACGAGGCTTATGCAGGTGAAAGAAGCCTTACAATCACTGGTATGCAGCTCTCTTTGGAATCAATGGAGGCAATCCCAGACTGAAAGAGCACAAGCAGTGAAGAGGTTGGTTGTTGATGATGAATGGTGGGATAAGGTGGAGTACCTCTTGGCATTTACTAATCCAATTGTGGATTTGCTACATATGTTTGACACAAACAGACCCAATTTGGGAGAGGTGTATGAGGGCATTGACTCCATGATAGAGAAGATAAAAATCGTCATCAATGCCAAGGAGAACGACCCGGATGAAGTCTTTTACAAAGAAGTAAAACACATACTGACCAAAAGGTGGAACAAGATGACCACTTCGTTACATCTTTTGGCCTATGCAGTGAATCCTAGATATTATTCTGTAGAGTTGCTAAATGATCCAGAAAGAGCTGCACCAAACAACGACCCAGAAGTCTCCCAAGGGTATAAGAAAGATTTTTGAAATCTATTTGTAGATCCTGATATTGCCTATATGATTCGTGAAGAGTTTTCACATTTTGTGGGATCTGAGGATTTGGGTGCAGGTAATGATCCTTTATCATCTTAAGGAACAAGATTTCATATTGGTTTCTTAGATCATTTCTAAATTAATATTCGTTTAAGATCTAATTCTAAGGGTTTGAATTTTGAAATTTGGGTGCAGATATTGAGACTATGCGAGACAAGACCAAACTAAGTCCAATTAATTGGTGGAACTTCCATGGTGGGAAAATTCCAAATATCCAAAAATTGGCCATCAATATCTTGTCACAAGTTGCTAGTTCCTCGTCAGCAGAGAGGAATTGGAGCACATATGGCTTTATCCATTCGGTGAAGCAAAATAGATTGGGCTCCTAGAAGGCTGAGGAACTTGTTTATGTCCATTCCAACCTTCGCCTTCTGTCACATAAGAAAGATGAATACAAATCGGGGCCCACCAAACTACGGGATCTAGAACCAGAACTACCTGACCTGGATATGACATTGAATGCCATGTCTCACATGAATCCATTTGATGAGGGGGCACCATCAAGTGGACAAGGAAGCAATGTTCCCGCTTCTACTTCTAGAGACAATTAAAATGCTAGTGTCGATGTGGGTCTTCGTCACATGGACGAGAACATTTTTGATGATATGTAAATGCAATTTATAACTATGTTTTGAACTTTGAACGATGAACATTGAATTTGAATATGACAATAGGTTACCACTCAATTCGTTTTGTAATTTGTATATTTGACTTATGTTAATGATGATAATTAAGTAATGTGTTAATATGTAGTTTTAATTTAAAATTTAAATGATGAATGTTAAATTTATCATTTAAAATTTTAGTTATATATATGTGTGTGTGTGTGTCATTTCTGTGTTGTATCGTATCCCGATTTTTTGAAAATTCGTCATATCCGTGTCCCCCCCTCCTGTTTATGTATCTGTTTCAGTGCAACTTAGGCAAGGATGACTACTCATACTCACTAATCCACTGAAATGCCAAAAATATCATCATCTCATAATAAAAATAATGGTCAGAGTCAATAAAAAAATAATTATAAACTCTGGAGCTCAATAATTGTGACCATTTGATGAAAACTAAGACTGTAGTATTGGTCCTGGGCATGTCTGGAGAAAATATAACCACTGTTGATTTTTGTAGTCACTGCATTGGGAATCGTGTTTGACTTGGTCAACTAGGTTGACCAGGTCAAAGTACCTAAACTAAAGATGAGATATTGAACTGAGATAATCCTACATGCATCTAAGGTAAGAATTGCTCCAAGATGTATATTAAAACCCAACTTTAAATCATGCTAATTAGAATCATGGTGACAATAATAATAATAATAATAATAATCAGTAAAATATACCTGTGCCTTTGAACAGACTTTGAATCTTTTGGAAGTCCCTTGTATATGCCATACTTACAAAGTTTAATCAATTTGTTAATGTTGGGTGAAGGTGCGAAACAAGGCCAAGGAAAAAAAGGGTAATGACTTCTAGTTGACTTTGACCATGTGATCTCTCTGAATGATGACAAATACACACAACCACAATGACATATACATGATAGATGACAATAGGGAAGGGTGGTGTCTCACAAATGGATGAGTTGATCTGAAAAGAGTCCATTCAACTTGAACAAGATGTCTACAACTCACATCCAAGCTAATAATCAAGCTCTGTGAAGATCTTTTCTAGGACCTTTGCGTTGAGTACACAAGAAACAGTAGTGAAGAGATCCTAGGGGACACTTAAATTAGTTGTGCCTTATTCCATCTCACATCAAAACCCTCAGGCTCCATGAGGAATTAATCATTACATTTTAGATAACATGGCCAACAGTCTTTATATTTCACATTTATTTATCCACTGCTTTATTTGGGCCTTTCACAATTTCATTTCAAAATCTCTTTTCGAGTTCTGTCTAAAGAAATTTTGCAATTTTATTTATGGGCTTGCATTTCATAGTATATAACATGTATCACATAATGCATGTAATGATGGTAGACATATTGCTTCAAGTTTTAGCTAACAACTCTTCGGTCAACTAGGGGAGAATATCCATAGTCAAGACCAAACATCCGGGGCAACCGACCAGAGAGGTCAAGGCTTCAAAACCCAACTCACCTAAGCTCAGGAACCAACACCAGCGGGTTCTCCTGGCCTAGAAGGATCAAGGCTTCGACAAGTTTTGTCGCACAACTTAGATCTAAAACACGAAACAACATGGAATCCATCATGCATAGGGGTCAAAGTGGTGAAGAGGATCTTCAATCTCACAGGTCTTAGCCATAAGTCACGGGATAAATCAATTATGGAGGAGACTAGATGAATGGGGGCAAGTGACACATGGAACCAGCATAGCAATAAAGTTTAAAATTTGTGTAAAGCATGGCATAAGCAATGGTCTTCCACATCAGATTTTCTAATCATTCTCAACACAAGTTAATCATCAATAGCATATATCAATAAGCATAGGTCACCATAATCATCATAGCATAACAAGTCAAAGGTGTTGGTACACATCAGAGAGCAAAATCCTACCAAGAAGCAATATACATGATCTCACCATAAACATGTATCTAGCTGATGTGCCCGTTTGTGAACTGTGTAACGTATCTGCTGCTCTGCTCGAATGAACTATGTCATCACCATCTTCGTGGAACAACCCTAAACGTGAGCTTCAAGATGATAAGGTTCTTCTTTGAAACTTTGACTTCCTATTGTATGCTAGTTTCCATAACAGGTAACTATTTAAGCAATTGTCCAGGTTGTATGTGGTAGTCTATTACAATATTCTTTGCCAAAAAAGAACTTTCTTGAGGAATGCTTCAATATCAATTTTATAATGCATTCATTGCCAAAAGGGAACTTTTCTTTAGCATTGTTTCAATATCATTAACATATTAGAATAGAATAAAATAAATATAAGATAGGTGTAAGCGGCATGACTATAGAAAGATTTCTAATGTTTTTCTTAAGATGTATTTTCAAACTTTTGCATTGATAAGGGATAAACTCTCGAGTTACCTCCAGTATAAAATCTGCGAACAAATAACCTTCTTCTGGAGTAGTTACCCTGACTTTTCTAGGTTTTTAAATTACTAATAAGATTTTCGTTGGGGTGCAGATAATAGAAGGCATGAGGAACCTTTTGAATGTGGTCGTTGATCCGGCTACATTTGGACAGGTGATTTATATGAACGTTTCTTTCTTTTCTGGTCATATCAATTGCTCACTTTATTTTACACTTTGTCCCAATCTCTTCGAAGTTTTCGCCTCATCACATGAGTATTAAATGATTGGCACAATCGCCTTAAAAATCTCAAATGCTTTTCTAAGTTTCTTTAGATAACTGAAGAACAGTTTTGAGAGTGAACTACTAGAGGAGAGACTTTTGTTCTCTGAAACTTCACGGGTTGAAAGACGAACTCCACTATATTTCCCAGAACCTAGTTGGAATAATTGATTGACATGAAACAAGTTATTTGATCTTTTCATAGCTATGTAGATTTATTTTTACTTCTAAGTTCTGACATTATAATAATAATGTTAATATTAATAATCTTAAAATTTAAGGTCAGTCTAATCAAACACCAAATTGATTATGAGATCTTTTGTTTGTGGAATAGGAAACTAAGATTGCCTTTGAGTCTATGTAAGTGTACTGAGATTCAAACCCATGACCTCCAAGGAGGAAACATGCTTATTTATTTATTTTAAGAATGAGAAACTGATTACAACCGACGGACCTCAGAGAATCTTCCCCTCAAACCTTGACCTGCGCTATATAAGCCTGATAACAGACTCAGGGGAAGCACAATGGAATTGCTCATGCCCTCCTCCTAGACCTAGAGGCTAGCAAAATTCCATTAGGCATCTGATCATATTTAGCCAGTCCACCTGGATGACTGTTTAGCTTCGTGTTAAGGAGGTAGGAAACATATGTTTTTAACCATTAGACTCATTAAGTCTGTACTTAAATAATAAATTTACCACCTAGAAAGCATATAAGAATAAATGCAGCTATAAAATTCTGAAGTTATATATCCAACAACCCGAAAACCCTTAACATGAAAAACTAGAACCACGTACATACAAAGAAGTTGTCTGGGTGTTCCCAACAAGTTTTATCTTGCTCTATCACTTTAAACTGCCAACAGTTCTTTTATTTATCTGTTGCCGGAGTTAGTTTAGAGGCAAAAAAAATCGTTTGTTGTCCTAGTTAAGGCCCAAGGGGGCAGTCCCTGTCAATTTAACCAAACTAAATCACACGAGGACCAAATGTTTTACTACTAGAACCCCAGCTGGCAGCTTTTACAAGTTTTATGACCCTTATAGTTTGAACTTCATATATTTAATCTGTTCTCCACAAAATTTAGTTTAAACATCGTATATTTGCCTTTGCATGTATGGACCTTAGTTACATTTAACTTCCTCTGACATTAGCCAGTAATTTCCTATGTTGAGAAACTACTCCAACTCAGAAGAATGAAATGTGAAGTCTGACTTGAATGCCTAAGTATGAAAATGCCATTAGCCTGAATTAGTAGTCTCGGCTTTTCTTTACATATCAAACACTTTTACATGCTTTGTAACCAGTCAGATAAACATTGCAGCAACTTTGCAAGGGACTAGACAAGTTTTCATGTAGAATTTACTAGATAAATGAGTGATGCGTAAACTAGTATTCAGCATGAAATTGCTGGGTTCTAATTGGAGATGTAATTAAGAAGTACTTATTAATGAAACACTCCTAAATGCACACAAATGCATTACAGCTGTAGGAAATCGGAGAAACTGCTATTCTTCTTTTAAGTTTAGTAGGAATAGGCCCGTGATCATGACAGACATAGAGAGACTATGCTAATTTCTTCCTTGCATCAAGCACCTGCATTCCCTGCTGCATCATGGTCTGAACATAAATGGTGCCCCAGTGTGGCTCAGGGCAGGTTAGGATGTCTGTTAGTGACAATTTTCTACCAATTCTGTTTTCAAGTTGGAATTCCTTAGCTTGTAGGAACTTTTCTGAATGGAATCTGATTTTGAACAAAAATATATGACCCTTTTGGAATATTGTCTTTCACATTCCCACACTGTTGGAAAAATATTTATCTCTTATAAAACCATGAAATGTTGATTTAAAGTGTAATCTGCTTTATTTTTCCAGAGAAAATGGGGCTTAGTCTTTGCCTCTGGTGGTGGCTTCCTTCTTTTTCATGATTTTGTGATTGGATATCTGCTAATCACTGCTCATGATTGGAATTTTGCTAGTGGCTCCTAATGCAAATAATTCTAGCCTTTTATCTATCTTTGCAGGCTGCACTTCCAAATATCCTGAAGAAGACAACACAAGAATTTTATGAACAGACATTGCGAACACTTTGTCATGCAGCTGACATTTGCTATAGTCGTGCTCAGAAACTTGATGTTCTCTGTTGTCACTCTAAACCTCAGGGTTCTATGTTTCTAATGGTAAAGAAAAACTTCTCCAAGACTAGTGTTGATGGTTTTCAGTTTTGCATTATACAAGAACAATCTGTTCTTGAGTTAAGTGGGCAAACTAACATCAGAGATTTATCTTAAATATGAAGCTTGATCAATGCATGAAGCCCATCCTGTTATTCTAAGTGGTTATTGTTTGGAACAGATCAAGATAAACATTCATTGCTTTGAAGACCTAAATGATGATGCTGAATTTTGTGGAAAACTTGCAAAAGAAGAATCAGTTATAGTTTTACCAGGTACCAATTATAGCTTTTGGCTTGTAATTTCAACAGACAATGCTTTTAATGCATCATGCATGTATATTTTTAGTGTACATGCAAGTGACATCATCTGTAATTGATTTGTTTTGTTCTCTAGGGTCACTTCTTGGAATGAAGAATTGGATACGCGTGGCTTTTGCAGTTTACCCTAGTATGTTGGAAGAGGCATGGGATCGAATAGAATCCTTCTGCAAACGACATGCCAAGAGTACACAGATTATTCAGATGAACTAACCATAAATATAATGTTGAGAGACACTTCGAAAAGTAGGGTACTTATCACAGATTATGTCACTGACCATATGTTTTATATTTAGACTTTAGTGTTGTTTCTTTTCCATAGGGAGGAGAGATGAATGGTATAGTGCAATTGATCTTAGGGGTCAAATATTTGGAAATTTTGACCCAATGGCTATATTCTAGATGAACAATTCTGTAATTTTTTTAGCATGTATGTATTTAACTTGGTAGGGGATATATAACGGTGAGAGCACTCCCTTTGTAGATGGCCCTGTTGGCATAAGGATTATAGTATATGGGGGGTTTATATGCTGCCACAACCTAGTCCTCACAACCAAAGTGGGATAGAAGGGAACTTTTGTAGACATAGAAGCTATTCCAAGAGACCATAAGATAGGTGCATCCCATTTTCTATTATTTCTATTTTTATCCACACATACACAAACATGCTACATAGAGGAGGAAGAGGGCAACTACCTTTGTGAACATCCTCATTGACATAAGAATCATCCATAACACACCAGTGACCAGACACATAAAAAAGAGAAGGCAAAGCAAACAATGATAATCACCCCACAACCAATCAACGGTTATGTTAATAAAGGGACACCACCTCTATAGACACCCCAAAGATAAATTATTAATAATGTGTAGCATATTTTGCTAAAACAACACATGTAGATTATGTTGGCCTTAATTGCAATTTTGTTTTATGGCATTATTGTACCAAGAGAGAGAAAATTGGGTGGTATATCTTCCTGAGTGCATCTATAATGATGGGAGAATTTCTCGTGTTTTTTCTTGTGGGTGGAAGAGAAAAGAACAATAGATAAACAGGGACAGCATATACTTATTCCTATATTGTTGAACTATGATATTGAAAATGAAAGACTCTTAATAAATACATCATGCCAGGTGCGTTGTTATTTGAAATCAAAGTTGGGTTAATGTTGCAGCACATTTCTCTAAGTATTTATTCTGGAAAAGAACTATGCATCTTCATGTCCAAAGAACAATTTTAATGCCGTGCAAGTGATTCTGGGTTTATTGCATATGAAGTATTTGATTCAACACGGTTCGGTGAACGTATCATCCATCATTAAGGAGCCAATGCAAAACTATGGACTATAATATTATACCTGTGAAAATGTGCTCGTCTATAATGAAAGCAGAGAAACGGAGAAGTTCAAAACTATCTAATGCATTGCTTACATCATAAATTTAAAAAAATAAAAATAAAGTAAAGTAAACATTCAAGGAAAAATAAAAATAAAATGAAGTAAAAATTCAAAAAAATAAAAATAAAAAATTTCGATCCGATTTGAGAATATATATATTCCTCTAAATGTTTTCGGGAAACCTTTCACCTGCTTCCTCGTACTTTGTAAATGGTAATCGACTTAATGTAGTCCCAGTACAACTTGCATTTCCCAATTTGAAGGGTTATCCAACTTGCATTTCTAATTCCTTGGTTCTCGAACATGGGAAGATCAGGGTTAAAATCCTGATTTCAGCTCTCTTATATCTCTTTTCAGCTCTCATATATCTATTTTAGGCATATAGGGGATATAATTTAGAAGCTGATTGTTTATCCAAATCGTCTTTGGTGATATGGATGGATGTTTTTTTTTAAGATTTCGAAGATGGAGTGTTGTATGACTCTGGTTTTGAGTTTTTTTTATAAAGTCTAGTTTTATGTTTCCAGCAATTTATAGCCGGGAAAGTTTCTTTGTTTTGGAAGCTAGAATGTTTCTTCTCTTTTTGTATGGTGTAGTCATATAGTCTCTCTTTGAATAGTCCTGTAAGTTATGACTCTTAGTATTTTAGTGTAGAATGTTTTTTTATGGTCATTGATTTTGGGGATTTTTTTGTCAGTATTGAAAGAGTTTTTTCTCTAGTTTTTTGATATTGTATGTAATGAACAAAATATATAATAAATAAACATTAATAATTAAATAAACTAATACTTAGAGACACTTTGAAAGGTTATGCCTCTTTACCAAAGGGCACCCTAACCTAGTAATTTATACAAGCATCATTCTCATTGTATTATCGTCTCTTATCGTATTAATCATATAATATATAATTTTTGCTTTAATGGAGTATCTGCTTTATTTACACTGAATATTTATATATAAAACAATTTTGTAGTTTCATTGGTATCAGAACCAGAGCTTGATTTCTGGCCATTAACTACAGCTTCCAAACCTTGTTTGATTGGCTTTTGGCCAAATAATAATTTCAAGAGTTTCTCTATACAGATTTCCTCTGGCTTAAGCCAGATAATTGTTTCAGAAGTTTTTGTAAACTAAGTTTTTGACCAGCCTTTGGTTTTTGGCCAGTAAAGTTCAAAATTACTGTTTTAGGAAGTGCATATATATACACATTCAGTTAAAGAAACCAGTAATAAGAGCCTCTATAAATTCTGAGAAATCAATTAACGCATGCATAAACACATGGCATTACAGTAAGGATTACAAGAATAGTGACTCAGTCCCGTCAAGCTTTGTTTGTTTTCTACTATTCAAGTATAATTGAGGGTCGTCAAATCATGCACCATCACCATCATAGAACGGCCACGGATTCCGCGAGGGTTAATTGAGTGAGCAATTCGACGTGGTCTACAAATTCATCCATTCGCAAATCCATCACTTAGGTCATCCTTGCTTGTTATAGATATCGGGACCACACACAACCGCATGTTACACCAAATGGCGTGCTGCCAGCACGCACAGAGAGTAAAGACTGCAAACAATTTTTAAAAGGACTCATCTAGAAGTGCGACGCGGACAATGAAATTGCCCGACGGGAGGCTCTACGGCAACGGAGTGGCCATCCCTATGCGCATGGCATCCATCGTCCTTCGAGGTCCCATCTACTAGTTATACCAACATGGCTTCACTGTTTTACTGCTTTCTGAATTTTGAAATTCCGGCGGCACTCCTTAAGACCAGGGTCATTCTGGCTTCAATGGCACAGAGATTACCAGGAGTCCGAATACAGAGTTGGTTCATGAAGTCTTAAGGTCGAAATATGTTAACCATATTTGTGGCGGATGCCATTACAACCGAAGTGATCAGCCATATTCGTGTGCCTGGACTGTTGTCCATTCTCAGGATTTTAATGAGAATTATATTTGGTGCAGCGATTACAAGTTCTCAAAATGTTTTAAACCCGAAAATCAGGAAGATAGAGGCGTTTTTGGTCTTAACTATGGAGCAGAGTTCGATCAAAATGTATTTGCTGGTCATACATCTTCCAACAGGGAGAACAGTAATGGCTTATTCAATGATGAGTCGTTTTATCAAGCGAACAAAATATGTGAGAATTTCAGCGAAAAAGGGTTTGCAGAACGATCTTGGGTTGATTTGCAGTAATGTCAGTGGCATCTCCAATGTTGGTTCTGACTTCAGCAATTTTACTGTAAGATGTCTACATGAGAATCCCATGAATAGCACGATCGGACGAGCCTGTAGGAAGAGGATGCAAGAAGAAAACTAAAACTCAGGAGCTGAAAATGCAATAAAATAGATGAGCAAATGAGCTGCTGCTCAGAATTTTATTAAGCAAAGGAGAAAACTACAAGTGTACCTTATGCAGCTATGAAATGATTTATTTATAGCAAATTTGCAACACATGTTTTTACTATTCAAATTTCTGCTGGAGGGTGAATTTCATTTATTGTTGAGTGGATGATGGATGACGAACGGCTAGGCGGCTGCTTGTCGGTCGTCGACGTCGTCAAGCTTACAGTTTTCAACACTCCCCCTTAAGCTTGACTTCTCAATGATGGCCAAACATTTCCTTAGATGTTCAAATCTTTCTTTTGCCAATGGCTTGGTGAAGATATCTGTAGATTGATCTTCAGACTTGCAAAATTCAAGATATATTTCACCACTGTTGATAAGTTCTCGGATGAAATGATATCTAGTATCAATGTGCTTGCTCCTTTTGTGAAAAACATGATTTTTTGATAGTTCTATTTGAATTATTGTCACACTAAATTTTTGTTGCTCCTTGATCTGGCATCAAATCTGACATTATTCGTCTTATCCACACTGCTTGACATGTTGCTGATGTTGTTGCTACATATTTTGCTTCTGTAGTTGAAAGAGTAACAATTGTTGTTTTTGGGAATCCCATGAGATTGCTCTTGAACAAAGATAGAAAATATACCCAGATGTGCTTTTTCTATTATCAATGCTAACTGCAAAATCACTATCTGTGTACCCAACTAGAATGAAAACATCTGATTTTGAATATAAGATGCCATAATCTCTTGTTCCACTAATATATCTTAAAATCCTTTTCCCTGTCTGCCAATCTAAATCCATTGGTGTTTCCATGAACCTTGAAATCAAACTAACTACATACACAATGTCAGGCCTTGTTGATGTCAAATACATCAAGCTGCCTACCAATCTTTTGAACAAACTTGGATCTGCCTTTGTACCCTTGTCTTCTTTGCTCAATTTCAATCATGTTGCCATAGGTGTAGATTCTGGCTTGCAATTCAATATCTTGAACCTTTTCAAAACATCATTTGCATATTTTGTTTGACAATTGAAAATTCCATCATTTGTTTGACTTACTTCTATGCCCAATAAATATTTCATTAAGCCCAAATATGTCATCTCAAATTCATTTTTCATTGTTGATTTAAACAACTCAATTGAAAAGTTTCTAGTAAATATCAAATCATCAACATATAGGCATACAATTAAGACCTTACCTTGATTGTTTACCTTGATTTAAAGAGTTGGCTCCCTGCTGCATTTGCTAAAACCATGGCTCTGGAAATATGAATCAATGCGGCTATATCATGCTCTTGGAGCTTGTTTGAGACCATACAAAGCCTTTTTCAATCTATAAACTTTTCGTTCATGACCCAATATCTGATAACCTAGTCGCTGCTGCACATATACTTCTCCGTGTAATATCCCATTCAAAAAAACTGATTTGACATCCATCTGATAAACTTTCCATTTATGATGCCCTCCTATTGCTAACACCGTTCTTACTGTATCTAATCTAGCTACTAGAGCAAAAGTCTCATTGTAATCAATCTCAGGTTGTTGTGAAAAAACCTTTGCAACTAACCTTGCTTTATGCTTTACAACATTTCCATCAGCATCAAACTTTGTTTTATATATCCATTTTACACCTATTGCATCTTTTCCTTCTGGAAGATTCACTAATTGCCAAGTTTGATTTTTCTCTATTGCTTCAATTTCTTGATCCATAGTCTTTTGCCAACTTTCATATTTAATTGCTTCTTCAAAACATATTGGATCAGCAATAGAAAATAATGCAAAATGAGAAATCAAACCATCATCATCATTACCTTGAGTTACCTCATATATTTCTTGGAGACTTCTTGTCTTCACTGGAGTTCCATCTGACCTTGAGCTATTGCTTGAGTGATATCTTGGTGTTGACTGCAATCTTGAAGCTGATTGAGGTGTTGATGTTGTGCTATGTGAACTGGAGCCATTGTTGGGAGCTTGAACTTCATCAAAATATTTCATTTCGAATTGTTGTTGTCGATATAGATTTTCATTCCAAATCCATTCTTCATCTTCAAGAAACTTGACATCTCTACTGATTATAGTCCTTTTTGTGATAGGATTGTACAACTTGTATGCTTTTGATTGCTCACTATATCCCACAAAAATACATCTTTCTCCTTTATTATCGAACTTCTTCCTATTTTCAGTAGGAACATGTGCATATGCAATACACCCAAAGACTCTTAAATGAGAAACATTATGCTTTTTATTACTATATGCTTCCTGTGGTACCTTATCCTTGACACTCTTTGTGGGGGAGCGATTCAAAATATATAATGCACAAGCTACAACTTCAACCCAATATTCATTTGGTAGATGTTTTGCTTTCCTCATGCTTCTTGCCATTTCCATTATTGTTCGATTTTTTCGCTCTGCAATACCATTTTGTTGTGGTGTATAGCTAGTTGTAAATTGTTTTTGATCCTATTTGTTTGGCGAAAACTCAAGAAACCATTTGATGCAAATTCTCCACCTCTATCTATTCCTAGAATTTTAATGTAGTGCCCACTTTGCTTTTCAACCATGACTTTAAACTGCTTAAACGCTTCAAAATCTTATGATTTGTGTTTCAATAAATATACCCAATTTTTCCTAGAATAATAATCTATGAAAGTTATGAAATACAAGCTATTCCCAATAGAAGGTGTCTGCATATACCCACACAAATCTGAATGCACAATTTCAAGTGGAGCTCTTGCTCTATATGACTTACCAACAGGAAATGATTCTCTATGTTGCTTACCAAGAATGCACCGTTCACAAAGTTTGTTTGGTTGTTCAATCAACGACAAACCATTCACCGTGTTCTTTCTATGCAGCAAATTTAGACCACTGAAGCTTAAATGACCAAATATTAAGTGCCATAACCATGATTGATCTGAGAGGACTGCTTTGAAAGCAACAGACAAATTGTTTTGCAACCTTAAAGGAAACATATTGTTTTGTGGCATTTGGACTTTTGCAATTAGTGTTCTATGTGAATCAAAGATCTCACATGCATCATTTTCAAAATAGACTTTATATCCCTTTTGTAGTAGTTTTCCAATGCTAATTAGATTGTGTTTGAGATTAGGGACATAATACACATTTGGAATGTGTTTCTTTTCACCTTGCTTAGTTTCAAATTTTATGCTACCTTTACCCATGACAGCTACTTTTTATCATCTCCCAATTTTACTTCTGACTGCACAAATTCATCTATGTTTGCAAACATATCCTTGTTTCCACTCATGTGGTTACTACAACCACTATCTAAGAACCATACTTCTTTTGAGCTTTCTTGTGCACTATTACAAGTAATCAACATTGAATCACTATTTTCAGAGTGATTTTCTCTTGAGAAATTTGCATTCTGCCTATTCATATCAAACTGCTTCTTCCTACATTCAGGTGCATAATGACCAAATTTTTGACAATAGTGGCATTGGATATGTGATTTGTCTTTGGCAGTGAAATTCAAGAGAATGTCTACCACCTCTGCCTCTTCTGCATGCAAAGAAATTCGAATTTGCTCCTTCATGAGAGTTCTCTAATCTGCCACCTTCATTGTGATTGCTGATTCTTACTCTTCCAAATCCTCTTCCACCTCTATTGGTGATTCTTCCTCCTCTTTTGCTGCTAGCTTGAACTTGCGATTTGAATGCATTTTCCATAGAGGAACCATTTGATCTATTGAGTCTTTGCTCATGGGTTTGTAAAGACCCCATAAGACTATCAATAGAAACATGAGACAAATCTTTAGATTCTTCAATAGCTACAACAGTTGGGTCAAATCTAATAGGAAGACTCCTCAAAATCTTTTCTACAACCTTTTGATCATCCAAAGTATCTCCGTGAGACTTTATTTGATTTACGATACTCAGTGCACAAGTGAAAAAATCACTTATTGTGTCAAAATTTGACATTTGCAAATTTTGAAAATCTCTTCTAAGCATTTGTAATCTTACCAACTCGACTTTGCTAGTACCTTGATAAGAATTTTGTAGAGTGTCCCATGCATGCTTGGACCTTGTAGCTGTTGCAACCCATGGGAAAATTGATTCTTCCATTGCTTGTTGTATCAAAAATAACGCCTTGGAATCCTTTTTCTTATTCTTTTTGAGAAGATCATTTTGTGCTTGTGATAAAACATTATATGCTGCTTGATCTGGTGGCTCTGTAAAACCATTCTCAACCAAGTCCCATAATTCTTGTGAACAAAATAAAGTCTTCATTTTAATGCTCCAGTATTCATAATTTTTCCCATTAAATTGTGGAATTTGGGGTTGAGTAAGGTTACTGCTACTCACACCAGCCATAATTAAATTGCAGCAAAATATATCACTTCCACAACACTTTATCAATGCAACTTGACACAACCTAATGCAAACTGGTTAAATATTGCATTTTCACAATGCTTTGTGATTTTTTTTAATATTCCAAGTGCCTTTTAACAAAATTAAAATTAAACTAGTGACCCGAAAACAATAACCTTGCTACAGTAATTTCATCACACCAAATTAAATATTTTACCATTGCATTCAGCATAAAACAACATTACCAAAATCAATTCTTCCATTCCATAATTATGCTCCTTCACAACTAGAGTTTGCACCTCCACAACCAACCTATGCTCTTCCACAATTAGTTTCTCAACAACCTTGCTCTGATACCAATTTGTAGGAAGATGATGCAAGAAGAAAACTAAAAACTCAAGAGCTGTAAATGCAATAAGATAGAAAATATGAGCAAATATGAGTTGTTGCTCAGAATTTTATTAAGCAAAAGAGAAAACTATAAGTGTCCCTTATGCAGTTATGAAATGATCTATTTACAGAAAATTTGCAACACATGTTTTTACTATTCAAATTTCTGCTGGAGGATGAATTTCATTTATTGTTGGGTGGTTGATGGACGGTGGACGGCTATGCGGATGCTTGTCGGCCGTCGGCGCCGTCAAGCTTACAGTTTTCAACAGAGCTTGTGATGGCATAAGCTTCCATCAGTATGATGAAACAGAAATGAACAGGAGTTTGTTAGATTACACTACAGGGAATGTGATTTCAAAGTTACTGAATGCAGAGATGACACTAATTGAGCCCTGGAATTTTGAGGGGATGAATGTTAGCCAAAACCGAGCCGACTAAACTTGAGTTTACCTCTCAGTTATTAAAATTTAATTTTCATGCCGACCTCTTTTTCTTTTTCTTACTTGTCGGGTGAAACTTGTCTAACTCCCGACTAGACAAGTTTATAAATTTTGGTCGTACTTTCGACTCAACTAATTTACTTTGACAAGTTCTTACTTGTTGGTTCTACCGACAGTTACTTCGACCACTTGTCGGTAACTTCACTTCGACCACTAACTCGGTTGACCTCTTCGACCACTAAGTCGGCTGACTCAACCGACCTTGTCGGTTCACTTACTTTGGTATAATTTTAGTCAAAACATACAGAGTATGTTTCTTAGTCTAAAAGACTTAAGACATTACAAATGCTTTTCACCTGTGAGTAAGATGATGTAAGAAGTAAAATCCGACACTAACAATTCCAAAGAACTTATAAAAACATATACCCAAATATGTAGGAAGACTTGAGTCGACCACTGTGCTGTAAAACTTGGAACTTTCATGGAGTGAGAAATTTATGGGTTCTTGTTCTTTCACTCAATCGTAATTGTAAAAGACATTTACACAAGTAAATCTGGAAATATTGTGCGGCCAAATAAACATGCATTCAAACCATAAACTATTTCATATATATAACTTGTCAAAAATAACAAAGGTATTACAAACTTGTCGATCCAAACTTGTCGGCTCACCGACTGGTCCTTTTTACAGAGCTTTGGCTCTTCGACTGAATCACATACACAGAAGCTTGAGCTTCAACTTCTCTTTCTCTCACCCAAGAGTTCTCTCGTGAGTTCTGTTGTCTAATGTGTCTAACTTAATTTACAATATTCTTCTTCTATTTATAGGCAGCCTGAAAATTGCTTCTACGTGAATCGACTGACTCACCATTAAAGATTGTAATAACTATCTACCTAACAACATAGCTTCAGAAATTAATTTGACTGGTTTACATTGCCGAATCGTGGAGTCTTCACTCTTGTTAGACTGACCGACAATATCTTGACTGATACTGACTTTGACAAAGTCGGCTAAGAGTCAGGTACGGATCTGTGAGTGATTAATATTTTCAACACTCCCCCTTAATTATGAGCAGATGGGGATTTTGAAAACAAAACTTAAAAAATGTTTCAGAGCTTAGACATGCTCTGTTTATGACAGAGCCCACTGTGGAGAACTTGTCATTCCAAGATAACTACGTAGATACTGGAAAGTATCATTTTCCAATGGTTTTGTAAAGATGTTTGCAAGTTGATCTTCAGACCTGCAAAATTCCAAACAAATTTCTTTGTTGTTCACCAACTCTTATGAAATGAAACCTTGTGTCGATGTGCTTAGTTCTCTTGTGAAACACATGATTCTTTGATAATGCCATGGCTGAATTGTTGTCGTAGAAGATGGCTTTCGGTTCTTGATGGTTCTGTGACAAGTCTTTTAACACTCTCCTCATCCAGACAGCTTGACATGCAGCACTTGTCGCTGCAACATACTCTGCTTCCGCTGAAGACAGAGTTACGATGGGTTGTTTCTTTGAAGCTCATGAAACAACACCTATACCAAAATGAAATGTGTACCCAGATGTGCTCTTCATGTCATCTATGTTGCCTCCATAATCACTATTAGTGTAACCAGTGAGTTAAAAAAAAATTGAGGTTGAATACATAATGCCAAGGTCTTTTGTGCCACTTACATACCTCAGAATTCTTTTACCTGCTTGTCAATGTGAGTCTTTTGGTGACTCTGAACCTTGAGATCAGACTTACTCCATACATAATGTTTGGTCTTGTCGCTGTCAAATACATAAGGCTGCCAACAAGCCTTTTGAACAGCGTAGGATCTACAGTCGATCATTCATCATCCTTGCTTAATTTTAAACCTGTTATTACTGGTGTTGGGGATATCTTGCAATTAGACATGTTAAATCTTTTTAAAACTTCACTTGCATACTTTGTCTGTGATATAAAAATACCACTTTCAGACTGCTGAACTTCAATTCCCCAAAAAAAATTCATAAGCCCCAGATCAGTCATTTCAAATTCACTTTCCATGACTGCTTTAAAATCTGTTATGCCAAAATCACCAATAAATATTAAATCATCTACATACAAGCAGACAATTAACATCTTACCTTGCTCATTCACTTTAGTGTACAATGTCGGCTCACTTTCATTTCTGTGAAATCCATTTTCAATGAGATAGGAATCAATCCAACTATACGAAGCTCTAGGAGCTTGCTTCAAACCATAGAGTGTCTTTTTCGTCCTGTAAACTTTATGCTCTTGACCTGGAACTTCATACCCTTGTGGTTGTTCCACATATACTTCCTCTTCTAGATAGCCATGTAAGAATGTCGACTTGACATCCATTTGATGAACAGGCCATTTGTTTTGTGTAGCAATGGCCAAGACTATTTTGATTGTATCCATGTGTGCAACAGGTGCAAACGTTTCATTGAAGTCTATGTTGGGTTGCTATGTGAACCCTCTTGCTACCATTCTTGCTTTGTGCTTCTGCACATTCCCATCAGCTTCTTGCTTGGTCTTGTAAATCCATTTGACACTAATTACATCTTTGTATTTTGGTACATCAACCAACTCCCATGTCTGGTTCTTCTCAATGCATTCTATTTCTTCATCCATGGCTTTTTCCCACACTTATTCTTCTACAGCGTCTTCAAATGTTTGTGGATCGTATATAAGAGAAAATAATGCAAAGAGAGAGAATGAATTTGGTGTACCAGCTTCATATATTTCTCGCAGACTTCTTGTCTTCACCGGTTTTGTTGATGTCGACCTTGACAAAGTGCTTGATGGAGTTTGTTGTCCTCTTGGTGTACTTGTCGGTGTAGCTTGAGTTGCCACTTGTGTCGATGGTCCTTGTGTTGAACCATGTCGTGGTGTCATGGGAGTCGACGGTGCTACGACCGGTTGACTTACATGTGGTGTTTGAACCACTTCCTCTTCTATATCATCATTGTCGACATTCGACGCAATATTGACATTTGTATCGACAGTTCCATCCCATGATTCATTCTCGACTGATTATCACTTTCCTTGCGACAGGATCATACAACTTGTATGCTTTTGTATCTTCAGAATAGCCAACAAAAATACATTTATGTCTCTTCTTGTCTAACTTCCTTCTCAGCTCATCTGGAACATGAGAATATGCAACACAACCAAAAACTTTTAAATGAGAAACACTATGATTCATATATGTGCATGCTTCTTGAGGAACCTTGTTCTTCACACTCTTTGTCGGACACCGGTTCATAATGTAAACAGCAGTTGCGACTGCTTCACCCCAATATTCATTTGGCAAATGCTTGGCTAGAAACATGCTGCGTTCCATCTCCATGATGGTTATGTTCTTTCATTCGGCAATACCGTTCTACTCAAGTGTATACTGTGTAGTGAATTGTTTTTGTATGCCATGAGTCTTGCAAAAATTTAGAAATTCATTTGAAACATATTTACCTCCTTTGTCGATCCATAAGATTTTGATGCGGTATCCACTTTGGTTCTCCACGAGTGCCTTGAACTGCTGAAAATAACTAAATGCATCAGATTTATGTTTCAAAAAATATACCCATGTTTTTATTGAGTAGTCATCAATAAAAGTTAGAAAATATTTGCAGCCACCAATGGATGATGTCTGTATTGGACCACAAATATCAGAGTGCACAATTTCAAGTGGTGTGCATGCTCTATAAGACTTTCCGACTGGAAAAGTCTCTCTGTGCTGCTTGCCATAAATGTAGCCTTCACAAACCCTTTCTGGTCTGTCGATCAATGGCAATCCTTTCACCATATTCTTTGTGTGCAATAGTTTCAGCCCACCAAAATTCAAATGTCCAAATCTAAAATGCCACAACCAAGATCCATCCTGAACTTTTGTCTGAAATGCAGCTTGCAAATTAGCGCTACCATTTTCTTTCTTGTCGAGGAGCTCAACTGTTTCTTTACTTTCTTGCTTGAACGCAGCTCCGGTATTTGTCTTCCCTTTCATGTCGAGAACTATCCTCAATGGAAACAAGCGATTGCTTGTCATTAGTACTTTTTCTATCAGTTGGTCGCTTGGACGCTTGTCTTTGATCACACAGTGATAATCTTCCATATAGACTCTTTAGTCTTTTTGTATCAACTATCTAATGCTTAACAAATTATGTTTCAGACCTTCGACATGATAGACATTAGGGATATACTTACTCTCCCCCTGTTTGGTTAGAAAATCAACAGTGTCTTTTCCTAAAATAGTAACTTGGACATTATTTCCAAGTGTAACATCAGTTTTAACTGAATTGTCTAGACTGGAAAACAAATTTAAGTTACCAGTCATATGATTGTTGCAGCCTTAATCTAAGTACCATATGTCATGTGGACTTTCTTGAACAGCAATGCATTCAAGTGGAGATGTCGATGCCATTAACATTGCACTTGTAGAAGTGCTGGTGTTGGTCGACTGATTTGGGCTTTTTCTTTCTTGGTCATATTGTTTCTTCCTGCATTCATATGCATAATGACCACATTTCTTACAATAATGACATTGGATTTTTTTTTATCAAACCTCTGGCCACTTGGTTGACTTGGGTTCTGATTATCTCCTCTACCACCGACAATTGCAGGACTTTTGCCTCGTTCTCTTCTAGAAGAACTTCTTCCTCTACCTATGAAGTTGTTTCTCCCCCTACCTCTACTACAGCTTAAGGGTGATTGTTCTGTGAATGCACATTCCAATGATGTCTGTGTTCTGCTGAGTTTGTGTTCATTATTGATGAGTGAAGCTTGCAGCTCATCAATAGTAAATGTCGACATGTCTGTGTGTTCTTCGAAGGTAACAACCAGGTTTTCAAATCTTGGGGGAAGACTTCTGGGAATTTTTTCAACAACCCTTTGGTCTTCTATGGCTTATCCATGAGATTTCAGTTAGTTTATCAAACCAACAACTTTGGTGTAGCATGTGTCTACAGTCTCTGAATCTTTCATGGACAGAGATTCAAAATCTCTTCTCAGAATCTGCAGCTTGGATGTCTTTACATTTCCCAAACCTTGATAGGTGGTCTCCAATGTATTCCATGCTTGCTTAGCATCAGTTTTTGCTGCTACTCTTGGGAGTATGCTTTCATGCATAGCTTGATGTATGTAAAACAGAGCTTTTCCATCTTTCTTCCTCTGTTCCCTCAAGACATCTTTCTCATCCTGTGTGAGATTGTTATATGTTGTCATGTCTGCTGGTTCTGCATGACCATGCTAGATTATCTCCCAAACATCTTGACCTATGAACACAGCTTTCATAGTTAGAGGCCAATATTCATAATTCTTTCCTGTAAAAATTGGAGTTTGCAATGAACCAGAAGTGGAAGCCATTTTTAATTTTTAATTAACTTTCCTTAGAAAATTACTTTTTCACTTTTTAAGACAAGATTTCTTTCCTAAACCTTGCTCTGATACCAGTTAGCCAAAACTGAGCCGACTAAACTTGAGTTTATCACTCAGTTATTAAAATTTTAATTTTCACGCTGAACTCTTTTTCTCTTTCTTACTTGTCGGGTGAAACTTTTCTAACTCCTGACTAGACAAGTTTATAAATTTTGGTTGGACCCGACTAATTTACTTCGACAAGTTCTTACTTGTTGGTTCTACCAATTGTTGCTTCGACCACTTAACTTCACTTTGATCACTAAGTCAGCTGACCTCTTTGAGCACTAAGTCGGCTGACTCAACCGACCTTGTCGGTTCACTTACTTTGGTCTAATTTTAGTCGAAATATATAGAGTATGTTTCTTAGTCTAAAAGACTTAAGAAATTACAAATGCTTTTCACCTGTGAGTAAGATGATGTAAGAAGTAAAATCCGACACATTAGCAATTCCAAAAAACTTATAAAAACATATACCCAAATATGTAGAAAGACTTGAGTCGACCACTGTGGCGTAAAACCTCGAACTTTCATGGAGTGAGAAATTTATGGGTTCTTGTTCTTTCACTCAACCGTAATTGTAAAAGACATTTACACAAGTAAATCTGGAAATATTGTGTGGCCAAATAAACATGCATTCAAACCATAAACTATTTCATATATATAACTTGTCGAAAATAACAAAGGTATTACAAACTTGTAGATCCAAAATTGTCGACTCATCGAGTGATTCTTTTTACACAGCTTCGGCTCTTCGACTGAATCACATACACAGAAGCTTGAGCTTCAACTTCTCTTTCTCTCACCCATGAGTTTTCTCATGAGTTCTGATGTCTAATTTTTATCAACCCAAATGGCACTTCTCCATCCAAGTGTCAGCATTCTTTATGTTGGTACACAAAAGGACATATTAGGATTGAATTTTGCCAAAACATTATAGATGGGCATGACTTGGGATGCATTTACCCTTAAACCAGCTTGATATGTAATTTTTCTAAGTGTTGAGTTGCGCACGTAACTATCTCCATTGCAACTTATGTACTGTACGCGACTATCTACATTGCGGCCCACGTACATCAGCGTCCGCGGGTTTCCTTTGAGAAACTCGCGTGTCATATGTGGGTTGCCTTTATTAATAGTCGCGTACACCTTAGTTTGACCTTAAAAAATATAAAACGCGATTAATTAAGATTAGTTGGGCCTTAATCATTAACTATTCTAACTGTTTCAACCACCCCAACCTTCGAAATAACTCTATTTTCCAAAGCATAAATAGAGGCCTTGGGGAGGGTATTAATCAATCAACATTGGAGAGAAAAGTTATGCTGGTGGTATATCTTCAGAAGTCTTGAAGAAGCAGAACTCAGAGTCCTTTGGTTCCAGAGGAGTCCTTGTCTCAAAAGCTAGGTTGTACTCTTATCTCATTCACCGATTGTTAATAAAGAGAATTCTTCTTCCAACATTGTGTTGAGGCTCTTTCATGTATCGTGGTTAATGAATGTATTTGATTATATATTTGATATATTGTTTATCTAACCTTTTATATATACATGCATGAGATATTACTTGGAGAGTTTGCTCTTTACGGGTGAAAGAGGTGCATCCCTGGAAGCTTTGGAGAGAAGAGGAGTGGGAGAAGATCAAGCTTGCATCAACCGTCGGTAATCGGGTAAGTCAAGACTTTCTTCCTATTCCCTTTCAATTCTCTGGTAAAGTTGATTGTCTGCAAGTTTAGTAGTAAGTTGGTAACTCCAGACCCTAGGTTACAAGGGTGTTTAATCCTAAACAACAGAACTGGAAACTCCGCTGGGAAATCCAGCTTGCTGTGGGTTAGTCCTGTAGATACTTGCCCAGTCTTTGCTCTGATTCAGTGTATGGTTTTATATCTTGGCTTTGAGTTGCATTAGTGTTTTGGAGACCTATTTTATTTTTTCTTTTTTGAAATTTTTTTGTTGTGTACGCGGGTTGATGTGCTACACAGTCGCGTACAACAACTTGTATACGCGGGATGCTATACTGGACAGTCACGTCCAGTACATGATTTGTTCTATTAGACAGTCGCGTACATACCTTAGCAGCATATTTTCAGGTAGGGTTGCTTGTCCTTATCTTATTTGGATTTTGCTCTGCTTTGGGGTCTTCCAGTGCTGACATCTTGTTGTAGGTCTGAAAGTCCTGTACACCATACTTTGTGCTTTTCAGTAAGCCCTTGAGTTTTTGTTGTTTGAGTCTTCTTTCATTTAGCAATTTGAAGTGGATTATCTTGTTTGAGTGATAGGTTCAGTGTTTTGTATCTAAATCAGTGATTTGGATTTTAGATACCTTGTACTCTGTACTACTTTCAAGTAGTTTCAGTTTGTCACTTGCCCTTTTGTGTTTTCAGTGGATTTTATTCATCGTTTCTTCCCAAGCTAGGTGTTTGCCAAGTCTCATCCTTAGTTGGTTGAATTTGGTTCTTATAAATCTGTTATACTTCATATTGCTTGCTTTATGGTCTGATTATTCAAGCATACTCAAGAATTTTTGCATTTAGGTGCATAGTAATTTTTGAATAGTTTTGAAAAGTGAAGAAAAAACATTGAAAACATTTGCATTTTGATTGCATATCGTAGTTTTATTTTCAGTATTTTCAAATAAAATCTTGAAAATTACAAAAAATAAGCCTTGGTTTTCTCTTACGTAGTTATAATTTCATTAGTTCATATCTACAAAAAGAAAAAGAAGCTTGATTTAAGTAGTTATAATTTGTTTTGGAATTCATTTTATACACCTTTTTTACTTTTCTTATCGAGTCTATAAGATCATAGTCATTCATGCCACTTACCCTCTGACTAAGAACAGCTCTTAAAATGAACGCTATAATTTAAAATTTATTAGAAAGTTTTGTTTTATAGGGTCATACACCTACTAGCTTAGGCTAGACTTGTGGGATAGGAAGTGTAAACTCCCCACAAGTACTTAAATTCAGACGTAGTTGGCCAATCGATACGTAAATATTTCTTTGTGTTGATAGTATATGAGAAGCTCCTCTTAAACGAGAGTTAAGCATGAGGTCGCGTGGAGGCTTGGACTAAGGAGATAACCCTTCAATTCCTTGTCAAAATGTAGGCCAAGATTTTTACGCATATGGGGATTATGTCCTAGACAGAGTTTTGGGATTTGCTACCCTGCCCATGTGTACGAATCAGGCTTGCGACTGTCCCCCCAGACTATTGATATAGTTAAGGCGGCATTTAGTCTCTTTGACATCTAGCATTTATACACAGGTAAACCGAAAGGCTATTTCTGGTTCACCTTGGACGGGCTTGGAAGGTAACCCTTGTTGAAATTGTAGGAGGGTAGTGGGTGATTCCTCCGCTTGTGCCTAAGAACCTCTTCAAGGACGCCAAGAAACTATCTCTCAGCTTTATTTGGGAAAGCATATCTTATATCCCTTGTGATTGTAGAGACTTTAGAAAATTTTGTAGTGATTGCTCTATGGTTTGTTTGTGTTTAGCCGACCTTAGGGTGTGAAGAGTCAAATTTACAATCGTGGAGGACCAATCTATCAGAAGGTAACGAAGGTTGCGAAACCTTCCTCCGCTTGTCACATTGGAACCTCCACCTCCCCCTCAAAGGCAAAGATTAGAAACGGACGGTTCTTTCGAACCGATAGGAGTTAGTGAAGTTCCAGGTGAACGAAAACTTAGGGCAAACCCTGTTGATTTAACTACAGTTGAGATAGAAGACTTGCAGGCTGACGAGTTTGCAAGGAACTTTAATTCACCTCTAACTGATTTAAACGATCATGTGATCATTCAGGTTCGTCCTTTTACTTCACCCATGATTGGTGTTCCTCTGGGCAGACTAATGTCTACTGTAGGAGAAATTTCTTCTACTTCTGAATCTATCTCTGTATTATTTGATTAAACAGGGGCCCGACATGCACTTTATTCACTTACTGTTGTGTATACAGGTTTGGATCAAGCTGCAATTTTGATCATCCCATGGGTCGCTTGAGTGACACTTGGCCAATCTCTTTGCCCTAATTGATATCTAGCTGGTTGTCATGAAATAGGAATCCTCATCCACTGCTCTTGCTTTAGGATCTTTATTTTCAGACTTAGCAGTGGAACCTGGTGGAGGAATTTATGTAGAAAACACTTGCACATCTTGTCACCAGTCTTCTTCTTGTGTTTTCAATGTAGGATCAGACGCATCGCACTCCGGTTCAAGAGGAATAGTTGGCTTTACAGTTTTCCAAGGTTGACAGGCTTGACTGGTTTAAATGTGAATCAGCCATCTGTCCTGTTAACTAGGTGTATAAGCCAAGTTAATATTATCTGTTCAGGTTATTGTCCAACTAAGCAGAATTCTTCTTGATAGTTGTGACCGTAGTTATCTGGAATTTGATGAACTTTATGAAGTTCTTCATAATTGCCATGGTCTCTTGTTTGTCTTGGTAAGGCTGGATGAATTTCATTGTGACTAGAATTTTCATTAGCTTTTATTTCCCCCTATGTAAAGGAGATACTTTAAAATGTTGTGTTTGGTTTGGCTTCTTAAGACCTTTGACTTCCATAAACATTGTTTCTTCGAGTCCTTGTGCAATCTCAACCAATGTCTTCCTTGTGAACCCTCTCTCAGATTACTTTTCGGCATTGTTCAATTCAACCTATTATTTGGGCTAGCTTTAGCCCAGTATTTATTGTTACTATTCAAGCACATTTTAATGCCCTTTCTACTATTTTATCTGTTGATCCCGGATTGGATGTATGTGTACATTTGGGCAGAAGCCTATTTGCACTGTTTTCTGTGTAGTATCACCCATTTCAGGCATGAGTTGTAAATCACACTGCTCATGGAAAAACAAGACATCCATAAGGGACATCCCAACTCTTTGATTAGACAAGACTTAAACATGGAGGTAAGATTGTAATGGGGGAGATTAATTGTAGTACACTAACTCAGCAGATTTGGATTAAGCGACACCCTACAAATGAATTTTTTTTTTTAAACTGTTCTAGCCGTCGCTTAAGCGACACCCTGCAATTGAATTTTTTTTTAAAAACTGTGCTAGCCGTCGCTTAAGCGACACCCTGCAAATGAATTTTTTTTTGAAAACTATTTTCTCCGTCGCTTAAGCGACAGATTCAAGGTTATAGCCGTCGCTTAACCGACGGCATAAAGGCTATTTTTAAAAAAAAATTGACTACCGTCGAAGATATTATGTCGCTTAACCGACGCGTTACATTTAACCGACGGTTACTTAGGTGTCGCTTAACCGACGGTTACTTAGGTGTCGGATAACCGACGACAAGTTTCCAACGCTTAAAAAAAAATCATAGTGTCGTACATGCGACAGGGAAGTGTCGAAAATCCGACATGACGGCCGTCGGATTTTTGGTCAAAATGTAGTAGTGTTGTCTAATGTCAAAATTCACCTGCCATATCATGTAGCCTTATCAATAGATGTCATCCATGGCAGAAAAACCATTGGAAGGGCAGTTGTTGACGAGGGTGCTTCTACATGTGTCATGTCCCTATCTCGTTGGAAAGCTATTGGATCTCCAGAGCTGGTTCCATCGAACACCCTACTTACTGCTTTCGACAGAAGGTTATTTCGTCCGCATGGTATCCTACCGGCTTTCGAAATTAAGTTGGTAGGGAAAGCAGTGTTTGTTGAGGTAGAGGTGATTGATGCACCTTTGAATTATAACTTTCTCTTGGGGAGAAGTTGGACTTACGCCATGTCTTCTATTGCATCGGTTGTATTTCGGGTAGTAGTGTTTCCACACGAAGGGAAGTTGGTTACTGTAGACCAACTTAGTTTTACTCGAAAAGGCCGCATGTAAACTAACGAGTCCACCGTACCATTGGTTGATCAGGTTAAACCTGCTTCAGAGAGCTTAGGGGTTGGAATGTATGCATCATTGATGGGCACATTCGATATTCCAGCTCCGATTAATTATCTAGGTTCTACTAGTGTAGGGAAGTCTATAACAACAGTTGTTGATAGAACAGATCCTTGGGTTCTCCCTTCCCACCATGAACCTGAAGTGCCCTTATTGGCAACGGAAGTAGCTTATCAAACTATCGTTCATACCATTGTTGATCCCATTCCGGTCCCTCTCACAGTCTCAGAAGAACCGGAAGAATCCTATTTGCCTGCTTGGGCACTGAATTCTTTGCATTCTAGAGACTGCTTAGATATGGTTTTTCCTTCAGATGAAGCCATTCTGGAAGCCATGTGCGAATGAGATAAGATCTGTGAGGATCTTTACCATCGATCATATTTTCTTCCAAAGTTAAGCAGGATCAATAACCAGGAATTCCATATTTGACTCACAGGTCATGTTGATACACCTATTAATCCCTTACCAAGGGAAGGAATATTTGCTGAAGGGAATATGGCAAACATTTCCACTATGATTCCTATCAACATTTTTGTAAACCCAAACGTTGTGGAAAATGTACACATCGGCACAAACTGCTCTCCAGAGGAGATTGCCATCTATACATCCTTGTTTAAGGAATTCCATGACGTATTCTCCTGGTCATATGAGGAGATGCCAGGCATAGATCCATCAATAGTTGAGCATGAAATCTGAACTTACCCTGATGCTAGACCTGTTCGACAAAAGTTGAGACCTGTCAATATGCGTAAAGCGGCAGTGGTTAAGGCTGAAGTTGATTAACTGCTGAAAACCGGTTTCATTTATCCCATAGCTTTGACGGAATGGGTATCCAACCCTATTCCTATTGACAAGAAGCAAGGGACTATACGCGTTTGTACTGACTTTTGGTATCTAAACAAATCCTATCCCAAGGACAACTACCCCACGCCATTCATAGATCAAATTATCGATGCCTGTGCGAGAAGTGAAGTCTTTTCATTTATAGATGGTTTCTCCAAGTATAATCAAATCCAAATTAAACTGGAAGACCAACATAAAACAACTTTTATTTGTCCTTGGGGCACCTTCGTGTACAAGAAAATGCCCTTTGGATTGAAAAATGCAGGGGCAACCTTTCAACGGGCAATGAATTTTTCCTTTCACAACATTAAAGCCATTGTCGAACCCTACCTTGATGATTTGCCAGCACATTCTTGTAAGAGGATCGATCACCCAAATCACTTGCGTTTGATTTTTGAACGATGCAGATACTAAAAAAATTGCTCAAATCCCCACAAGTGTGTTTTCTGTGTCGAGTCAGGGAGACTACTCGGATTCATTGTTTTCAACAAATGCATTCAGGTGGATCCTTTGAAAGTTGAGGCCATTGTAAATCTGCCTCTTGCTCGTTCTATCAGGCAGCTTCAAAGCTTGTAAGGGAAGTCCAACTTCCTTCGATGTTTTATTGTAAATTATGCCAAGACTACTAAATGTTTCATGCGCCTATTGAATTAGGACACCCCATTCGTATGGGATGATATCGCACAACTTGCATTCGAGGCATTAAAGAAAGCTTTGTTGTCGACACCATTATTGCGCCCGCCAGATTACTCTCGTGATTTTATATTGTATCTGGTCGCATCTAAGTCGACCATAGGGGTAGTACTAGTCCAAGAGGACGAAAAGCTCCAAGAGCATGTCGTTTACTATCTTAGTCGTGCTTTAGCTGGCCCTGAACTTAATATTCCCACGTCGATAAGTTGGCCTTAGCAGCTGTGTATGTTGTTCAGAGGTTGCGTCACTACATCTTACTGAGGACCACGACAGTAGTGGCGGATGTTAATCATTTCCAATATGTTTTGTCTCGACGGATAGTTGGAGGCAAATTTAATAAATGGATAGTCATTCTTTAGGAGTTTGACTTAGATTTCCAATCCGCCAAATCCAAGAAATCCTCAGTTTTTGCTGAGCTCATTGTAGAATTTTCGGTAAAGAAAGATGTAGCCATTGAAGAAGACTCATTCCCAAATGAGCATATATTTTTTATTTCCACGTCTGACCCATGGTACGCAGATATACTTTTCTATCTCCAGACTTTGAAGTATCCTGTAGCCTTCTCGCGGGAAGAACGGCGCAAACTATGCGTACATGCCAAAAACTACCTCATTATTGGAGATACTTTATATCGTAGGGGGGTAGATTTCGTTTTGCGTCGATGTATTACCCACGAAGAAGCAGAGACTGTCCTAAATGATGCCCATAGTGGAGCATGTGGGGGTCATTTATCTGGGTTAGCAACGACCCAGAAGATCTTACGTGCCGATTATTTCTGGCCCACGATGTTTAAAGATTGTGTGGAAGCCGTGAAGCGCTGTCATCCTTGTCAGCTTTACACCAGAAAGATGCAGTCGCATCCTGCTCCGTTATTTTTTGTCATCTCAGTGGGTCCCTTAACGAAGTGGGGGATAGATTACGTGACGTGCAACCCAGTCTCGGTTGGGGGGCACAAACATATAATTGTCGTTGTAGATTATTTCACTAAGTGGGCAGAGGCAATGCCCACCTATAAAGCTGACGAGGAAACTGCAGCTTTTTTAATTTTCAACCAAATTATCGCACAATTTGGTATCCCTAAAAAGATTGTCACTGACTATGGCAGTCATTTCCAAAATAGTATGATGACTGAATTGACCACTATGTTAGGGTTTAGACAAGAGCATTCATCGTCTTTCTATCCTAAATCAAATGGTTAAGTCGAAGTTGTAAATAAAACTTTGAAGACTATTCTAAAGTGCACTATTAATGCATCCCATTCCAATTGGCACGCCATGCTGTATCCTACACTTTGGGCATATCAGACCAATGTGAAAACTGCTACAGGGTTCTCTCCTTTCCAACTCGTTCACGGAGTGGAAGCAGTTATCCCGGTCGAATGCGAAATCCCGTCCTTAAAGATTGCTATTCATTTGTTACCTGATACGATTGATCTGGAAGAACGTTTATTACATTTAGAACATCTAGATGAGCAGCATAGAGATGCACTGACAGCGAACAAGGCTCATAAAAATAGGGTAAAAAACCAATATGATAAATTGGTCAAACCTCGGATTTTTTCTGAAGGGGAGCTTGTCTTACTCTGAGATCAAAACAAAGAACCCCTGGGGGCAGGGAAATTCAGGTCTTTGTGGTTAGGACCTTATGTCATGTCAAAAGTGTTGAAGAAAGGTGCATATGAATTAACAGATTTTGAGGGGAATAAGTTGCCCGAGCCTAGAAATGGGCTCTACTTGAAAAAGTACTATGCTTAGGCCTAGAGTTTTTTCCTGTATTTGTATTGTATGTATTTTATGTACAATAGTTCGTCGGTTTGTGTTTTTATACCATCTATTGGTTGTTACAGATGTCTTCCGAGTGGTTCGTAGGTTTCGTGGATGGCGCTAGTTGCTACACTTGTAACCTGGCTTCAGCCGCATGGGCCATTTACTCGCCCTCAAGACAGCTAGTTGCCTCTGGAGGCGCTTGCCTAGGTCCTGCTACTAATAATGTGGTCGAATACAGGGTTTTCATTGAGATTTTATGGTATGCTTTGTCACGTGGTATCACTCAGCTGGAAGTCAGACTTGACTCTCAACTGGTGGTTTCCCAGCTCAATCAAGCTTATCAGGTGCAGAACCCTATTTTACTACGTTAGTTTATGCAAGTTAGGTTATTGGAAAGAAATTTTGAGTTCATTATATTCAATCATATTCCAAGAAATCAAAATTCATTAACTGATGTGTATGTTAATTATATCTTGGATTGGCACTTAACACATTTTGCATAAAAATATACAACAGACATATTATAAAACATATGTAAATAAAACCGGCAATATATATATATATATATGTGTGTGTGTGTGTGAATATTTGTCCATAGAGATAGGTCGAGTTTCTGATCCTCAGATCCGGTCATAACTGTATAATATACAAAAAAATGGATCAAAGTCCATAAAATGCTTTTAAGTCTATGCTAGACCACCCTGGTCACCTGGACCACCCTGGTCCCCCTGATCATCTTGATCACCCTACTCTCGGGCTTCTTCAGCTTCCTCAACTGCAGCAGCCTCAACGACGTCGATGTATACAAGTACTGCTCTAGCTACCCGCCTCATAAGGCGTATCAGACAGGTGGTATACCAACCACTAGCTCCTGTATAGCGGTAGGGATATGCTCAATACGTAAAGTAGGGACTCTTTGGGTAAGACTAGCCGGCTTTCCCTCAAGAACCCTAATCAAACCATGGTTTTCTCCCACTACAGGACACATATACATACATGGATTCCCAGCAGGGCAGATTGGTCCAATATCTGCATTTTAACATTTTAAATGATTTATATCTTTATGAATAAAATTCATAAAAATTTAAAAACTTGAAAACAAAAATACTTGACGCTCCCCATGCTCCTCCAGGAGGGAGGACAAGGTCGGTGTCACCTCGAAAATCTATTTCAGCATATGGAAACTATTCCAGTGTCGGTACCTGTCACTCCCACCATAGGTAGAAGTTGTCATCGTATACGCTCTAAACCGATCCACCGTGTCCGTGGCGGAGGAAGATTTCTCTCCACCTACTCAGTCTAGGCTGATAGAGAGAACGAACTGGGAGTGGTACTGCAAGACTCAAACTTGGCACTCTCTCAAAGAAAAAGGCCACCAATATGCTAGAATAACCAAAGTTTTTCCGCCAGCCTCTTTTACAGTGAGAGAGTTGCTTCCTCATTATCAAGATTACTCCCGAGCACCAGTCATTTAGGGCTCCCTATAGACAATCCACTGCAAGTCTCATTTGGTTTTGAGTTGCAAGGTGAAGTGATGATGACCCTGCAACCCTCACTAAAGTACTCGTCAACACCTGTAATGGAAAGCTGCGAATATGAACAATAGGGATGCAACTACCCCTCTTTTGAGTACCAGGTGCACAGTATATATCTATGTAGTTCTGCACACTTAGAAGGTCACCGCCTCTACCGGTACCTTCCAAGTTAACCGGAGCTCCCCGTCGTGACAAACTGGAGATAAAGTAGACATCTTCCGAGGTAATCTCTAGAAACTCACCTTGTAGGTCAAACATACCAAGATCATGATCCCAATAGTTTATTAAAAACTCTAATAGGCGGACATTTGATCGCATAGGTGAGGTACAGAAGAATTTTAGCAACCCACTTTGCCGCAGAGCATTTACCGTGGGGGCATCCTGTAGAGCTTCTTGGTCCATGTCTTCATGCTCCCTCTCCCTCCACTTAAGCACCATATTTCAATCTGATAACAAGCCAATTATCAAACATTAAATTCATATAAAAATTTTGTTTTTTGGCCCTACATAGCTTTTTTCTATCTCGTGCAGTGTACGCAACTGTCCTTTGGACAAGTCGCGTATTGTACGCGAATTGCCTTCGGACAACCCGCGTACAGAACGTGTGTACATGACTGTTGATATACCATACCTACATACACAGCATGACTGCTTTGAGGACAGTGAAAAACATCAAATTTTAGCCAAAAATTGAAATTTGCTTGGATCAAATGAAAGAACATGGAGTGTAGTTTTACCTGGCACTTGCGGTTTTGAGAATTGTCCACCGAGTTGTCCGCAATGAGCAATCAAAGGCAGAGGTAAAACTTGTCTATTTTAGGTAAAAAATCAAATGGTGAGTTTTGATTTCTAATTTGAACTATTTATAGAAAAAAAAAGTAAAATTGGGTTTTTACCTATAGTTCATATTTTTTATATAAAATCAAACTAATACAATATATTTTTCTTCAATGTGACAGGTCTAAGGTCGTTTAAAGTTGTTTTTCAATCATATAGGATAGCATTTCAGCTGTTCACATGCATTTTTGCACTCATACCTAATCCATCTTAACCCTAGAATTACCACTTTGACCATGGACTATGGTATTTTAACCATTAGTACCTCGTTTATGTCATTGTTCTTCCATGGATAGGACTTTCCTCACATGAGTATCCTCGATTAGAACCCACTTATTGTCTTTAGATACTCATGCTGCATTTGTCATAGGTTTAGGGGAGCCTCCTTAGCTATTTTTCACGCCAAATTGAGCATCATTTTGGTCTCTTTTTACAAGCTATCATTTTATAAGACTCGCCACCCTTATGGAGTTTCTTTAGGCCTATGTCTAACTCCTCAAAATAGACTTGACTGTCGAGTAAACTTGTCCATTCAAGCTCGTTAAGAATGTGTGAATGGGCATCCACATTGGTGGTAGGTTATCTCTTTCTCAGACCATGTGGAATAATATGAGAAAAGATTACTCTCTTTTCTGCGGTATTGAGAAGAGTATTCTTAGGTATAGGTTTATCACTTTTCCGGACCCGAGGGACTAAATTTACGGAAAAGGAACACCCAATATGAGCTCAGTTTTCTCTTTTTCATGCTCTAGACCTAAACATGAAAAAGATTCTGAGTGTACTTCATGTCTTTGTCATGCTCGTTAAACACAAAGAACAAAACATCGAGTTTATTGTTGTAAGCCTCATTCCTCGTACTCAAATGGATCTTTCCGAGTGATCTTGCTTTCCTTCACACTCGTAAAACTCAAGCTATATGCTGCTCTCAAATGAGCATTGGGTAGGTGATAATTTAACCTTTTTTGGACCTCCCTGACTAAGTACGAAAAAGTTTCACCTTTTCTTCTACGGAAGTTAAGAGAGTTCTTCTGTGGTATGTTTTATACTTTTTCGGCCTTAGGAGACTAAATTGGACGAAAAAGGACCCCCTTGGAGTCTTCTTCGGAGTTTTCAGACTCTCTAGACATGAAAACACCAAGCAGGGATAATTTTAGGGGCGAATTTTAGTCCAGTGGGCTATTTTTCCATGTTTTTTCCCAAAAAGATTTGCCATTTTGCATTTTTTGAAGCCATGTTTCGCCCAATTTTGATAAGGTAAACTTTTTTCACCCTAAAAATCGCCAAATTATTATATAAACGATATGAAATCCTTGGAAATTAAAATATTTTTTGAAAAATATCGCCAATCATTTTATAGTTGGCATTTTAAGAATTGGTAATATTCGCCAACATTTATACACTTTTAAATAAGTATGGTTCCTTAAAATCATCCCTGACACCAAGTGAGCATGTACTAGTTTAGGCTCATAAAATTCACGAATCAGTGACACTATCAAGCGTTATTCCCTCTTCTCTTCAAGCTTGTCAAAAAATGAAGAGAGACTTGAGTTGACTTTCCTGGACTCGTTAAAATTTAACAGGAAAGATAAGGAAGAAGTTTTCTTTTGATTTTCAGTTGGTGGCAGCATGGCTTCCTTGAACATAGCATTCTCTGTTTTTCCGATACTCATGTCTCAGTGTTTACTTTCAGTTCAGCTATCACTTTGAGTTTCTTACTCCTCCTCTTGTCCGTTATACCCGGGGAATCTGATCATGTCTCCTACATGACAGATAAGTCTAGTTGTATTATCTGCAAAGTTAAAAGCTGCCTTGGGTCATCTTTGTGTCGTGCTCACTGTTCAAGGATTTATCCCTGCATCTGATCTATATCATGATTCCATCATTATCTTATTTGTTATTACTTGTGTATATCTTCCTTTATCCAGTTCCTAATCACTCTTGTGATCCGTTGGAGGATCCATTTCCTTCCTCATCACAGTATGGTTTCTCATCAGCACTTCCTGAGTACGAAGACCTAGAGTTTTTAACGATAGTACTTTAGGATTCACTTTCATTATTGGTGAATTCCTTTGCTTCAGTTGTTGATTATCACCTATTAGTTGACAATCTGTTGAATCCTATCCATGTTCGACTTCAACAACACCTATTCACATGGCCAGGATTGTATTGGTTCTTTCGATTTTTGACAAAGATCTTAGGTTCATATCTATGGCCTAAGTTGCGCAAGATTATGTTGTGTTCACTTACACAGTTTCCAAATCTTTGAAGACTCATCATTACTGTATATTGTGGCTTCAATCCACCTTTGTAATATACGTGGTCTTGAACCCGTATCATATGATGTACTCAAATATTGTAAAGGAGCTAGTGTTCCAGTATATTGAACATGGCATCCTCAGATACTTTGTATATGACATTACTATGTATTTGTTTCAGTTAAGTTTCCTTTGCTCCATTGGATCTCTGAGTTCTCCAAGATAATGATTATAATGTATTTCGGCCATCTTTTTCCTCTGATCTTACACATTAGGGGGCATCTGTTATCAACCCAAATGACACTTCTCCGTCCGAGTGCTGACATTTTTTATGTTGGTACACAAAATGACATATTAGGATTGAATTTTGCCAAAACACTATAGATGGGCATGACTTGGGATGCATTTACCCTTAAACCAGCTTGCTATATAATTTTTCCAAGTGTTGAGTTGCGTACGCGACTATCTCCATTGCAACTCGCGTACCATACGTGACTATCTACATTGCAACCTGCGTACATCAGCGTACGCGAGTTTCCTTTAAGCAACTTGCATTTCATACACGGGTTGCCTGTATTAATAGTCGTGTACACCTTAGTTCGACCTTAAAAAATATAAAACACGATTAATTGAGATTAGTTGGGCCCTAATCATTAACTATCCTAACTGTTTCAACCACCCCAACCTTCGAAATAACTCTATTTCCCAAAGTATAAATAGAGGCCTTGGGGAGGGTATTAATCAATTAACATTGGAGAGCAAAGTTATGCTGCTGGGATATCTTCAGAAGTCTTGGAGCAACAGAACTCAGAGTTCTTTGGTTGCAGAGGAGTCCTTGTCTCAGAAGCTGGGTTGTACTCTTATCTCATTCACCGATTGTTAATAAAGAGAATTCTTCTTCCAACATTGTGTTGAGCCTATTTCATGTATCGTGGTTAAGGAATGTATTTGATTATATATTTGATATATTGTTTATCTAGCATTTTATATATACATGCATGAGATATTACTTGGAGAGTTTGCTCTTTATAGGTGAAAGAGGTGCATCCCTGGAAGCTATGGAGAGAAGAGAAGCGGGAGAAGATCAAGCTTGGATCAACCGTCGGTAATCGGGTAAGTCAAGACTTTCTTCCTATTCCCTTTCAATTCTCTGGTAAAGCTGATTGTCTGCAAGTTTAGTAGCAAATTGGTAACCCCAGACCCTAGGTTACAAGGGTGTTTAATCCTGAACAACGCTAATGTGTCTAACTTAATTTACAATCTTCTTCTTCTATTTATAGGCAACCTGAAAATTGCTTCTACCTGAATCGACTTACTCACCATTAAAGACTGTAATAACTATCTACCTAACAACTTAGCTTCATAAATTAATTCGACTGGTTTACATTGCCGAATCGTGGAGTCTTCACTCTTGTCAGACTGACCAACAAGATCTTGACTGATACTGACTCTGACAGAATCAGCTGAGAGTTAGGTACGAATCTGCGAGTGATTAATATCTCCAACAACGAAGGGTATTGCAACAGTTTCTGTGAATGAGCTGGATGGGTTTAACGATCATATGTCGGCATCTGAGTGCATCAAATAAAACAGAAATCTACCGCTATGAACAGTGCCCACAGAAAGTTTGTTAACCTATAAAAGATGCTGAAAACAAGCTGCGCTATAGTGCCAACATAAATTTTGTCAACCCATAAAAGATTCTGAAAACAAGGTGCCCATGAATAGTGCTGAAAGCCAGGTAGCCAACAATGATGGGAATCCTGAGGAGAATGGCAGCAGATGGGAAAGGGTTATCGTTAAGAATGATAATGGTACAATGGTAACCGCTTCTTATGGGCAAGGGAATACCACCGCTTCTTATAGCGTTGCCATTCAGAGCAGCCTCTTTCTCATTATCGATGAAGAATGGAAGAATACACTTCTCAACATCAGCCCATTCATTCGACCAATATTGCAATTGCATAACTGCACTGGGGACCAGGAGAATACCCTCTCGGCCATCGCTTTACTTTTGTTTTTCAATACTATAAGCGGATTTCAAAAACCAGTATAGAAACGCTAATCTGTGGACTCATATAACTCATATAGGGATATTTCAGAAAATCTAGCGTGCAACCCCATCCCAACGTAGACAAACTCTCTCTCTACTCGATGTACCAGTTTTTACCCAAATTATATATCTGCATGTAACTAACGGATTCTAAAATGGCTTGATCACTGCACATAAAAAAGGAGTAATTCGATCACTCAAGGAAAAAAAAGCTTAGTTCAAGGACATATGATATGCACATTTATTTTGGCCAAATCAGCCTGCATGCCAGCGATAAAAACGCATTCAGGGTGGAATTGGGAGTCTCGATCAATTAATAAAGTGTAAGGCGGATGGGACCTCCGAGGACTATGCCATGTGCATGTGGATGGCTATACCTCATGGAGTTGGACAGAGGTGTTGAGAGCCTGTCGGCTCGAGCTATCAATATGTAACATGTTATATAGGTTAGGTTATTTAATGTTGCGGTGGTAGCATGGTAAATTATTGATGGTAAATTTCAAATAAGTTGAGATTTAATGATTCATAACGTTGTTATTTTTTATTTGGAAGATCAATATGTAACATATTATAGATTATTTAATGTTGAGGTCGTAACATTGTAAACCATTGAATTTCAAACAAATTGGCATCCAATGGCCCACAATACTGTTACTACAGCATTAAATAACCTAATGTTATCTATTTATTGCCTCCGTCCATGGACCACGAATGGTAGACGACTCCTTTTTAAAATTCCAGGGGCACGATGATAACTGTACAGAAAAATTCCCACTCCTACTGGGATTCGTATCCAAGCGTGAAGGTAATTTAGCTGGAGGGTATTCAAATTATTTTGAGAACAACCAGTGCAAAACGTTGTAACTGTTGCTATAGCCGTCGGTATAAAGGTGGGTTAATCAAGTCGCTGCCAAAAAATAAGTCATCTCACAGCTTCCAGCACCACGACTTAGTACGGGAGTCGTAATACCACTTCGAAATTGTGTTGCGTCAATCCATTCCACCGTGCCCATACCGTAAATCGTTGCCAAGCTCGTGAGGAACAGGGTTGTGCAAATAAACCAAGTAGCCAATCAAAATAGTGAAGAAAACCACAAGAATTTTTCTAGTTAAATCAGTTGGACGGTTCATTTAAGAATTTGTTTCTATTTTATAAAGTATTTATAAAATAACTTCAAAAGATATCGAAAGAGGATTATAAAAAAAAATAGGCCCCTGTTGGGAGTTTATTTGTTATTATTTCTCAATTCAGAAGTACAATTTAAAGTCCAAAGTCAAAGCGAAAGGAAGAAAACATAAAGGGCTATCAACGATAAAGAGTTGGTTAAATATTACATTTTTGGCTAAAGTTTTAGCTATATCACTTCCCAAAAAAATTAGAACTTGGGTGTTTAATCTTTCTTATATAGAAAGGGTTTTAGAATTTGGGGTTTTATGGGGCATGTTTTTAGGGTTTGCGGTTTGCGGTTACCTGAGATGTCGGGTCATATTTTTTGCGTTGATTTCATGTTTACTGGCGTATGATACCTTTGAGTGCTGAACGGTGACCTGGTTGATGGTGTTGGGAAACCAATAATTTTATCTCACATTTTGGGTCTGTTATTCCTCATGGGTATGTTGACCCGGTGTTTATGCTACACTCGACCGCATTGGAACCTTCAGTGCGACCGAGATTGCTGGGGCCTGTCGTTTCTGTCATAGTTGACTAAGCTTCGGGGATCTTCGACACCTCTCTGCTTTCGAGTGCTGTGGTTTTTTCTGGTGTGGCTTGGTCACGGATATCTCCTTCGCGGTTCCATTGTTGCGGGATACCGGAGATTCGGTAGAAGATGTTGAACCCTCTACGGAACCTTACGGAACTCTACTGACTGCGCTCCTGGGTTTTCGGTCTCCTCTCCATTGTCAAGTCAGTCCTGACTCCGGGTATTCCTGTTACTCTTAAACCTTTCTTTACATTTTTTTTAAGGTTCTGGTCGGGGGCTTAGATGTTAACCCTTTCTAAGGTTTACGGGCTTGACAGCCGCTAACCCCACATGGAATTCACCCTCAACCGAGGGTTAGTACCAACCATGTTGTAAAAAGTGGGAATTTTTATATATATCTGTTTTCGTTTTGGTCACCTTGGTATCCTCGTGGTCGGACTCTCTGTTTCACCTGCCTATCTTTACCCTCATTGTGGTTTTTACATTGGGTTTCTGTCTGTGGGACTTTCGGTGAGGTCTCAGGTGAGGGCTGGGTCCCTTGTCTCACCTCGGATGCCTATCCTGTAAGGATTGTCGACCTGTATGGTTTACCTATCTTCTTGTTTCTTTTTGGAGTGATTGGTTTTGTTTCCCTCCCTGCTGCTTCACGGGGGGTTGGCCTGGCCTCTGGATTCCTTGTCTACGACTGGGCTCCACCGGTCCTCTCTCCCATATCATGGGTGTCTTGGCTGATGATACTGGGACTCTTTACCCTGGAAAGGGTCGCCATAAAAGCTCCTCTTGTCATAAGGCCAAAGCCCTTAAGGCTCTCAAACTGAAACCCCGCTTTGTTCTTGGGCATGATGTATTTATGGATAAGGTTGAGACTCTGTGCCGTAGGGCTCTTATAGGTAGGCTGGAGTACTGCTCTTTGTCGAAGGAGGGTTGGGTCGAATGGGCGACCACTCATTGGAAGCCTCTCATACATTATGTGCCTTCTATAAGCCTCCTTGCTAACAGATGGTTGGTATTTGTTTTTATTGAAGAGTCGGATGCTTCTCTGATCCTTGGGAACCTATGGCCTATTCTGGATGGCTCCTTAGTTTTGAATCGGTGGCACTCGGGTTTCGACCCTCTCACTAAAAGGATGACCATTAGACACCTTTGAGTACTTCTTCTTGCTTTACCCTATCCTCTTTGGAATAAGGATATCCTTGCTGCTCTGGCGAACCTGATTGGGCGTTTTGTTGCTCTTGAAAAAGACTTCCATCTTATTTTTGACAAACGGATGGCTAAAGTCTTGGTCGAAGTTGATATTACCAAAGGCCTTATTCCCGAAATTGATATTGTCTGTGGATATCGGGTATTTACCCAGAGACTGGATTATTTGCATATGCCATTTAGGTGTAATTTCTGCCATGAAACTGGACACCTCCGGAATACTTGTCATCGCCTTCGCACAGGTTATCCTGCTAAGCATGGTTATAATTCCTTACATGTACCTAACCCATCTCTTCCTGTTGTCACACCTAACCCTGATGTACCTCTAGAGGACTCTACTGATATCATCTATGCTTCTTCTTCACCTTCTACCTTTGAAAATCTTTCGAAAGGTCAGTTGATGTATATTAAAGATATGGAAGCTATTGCCCTTCACTCCCGCTCTGGCCCTGTGGGGAACCTTGAGGATTCTACTGTCTTGGAGCCATTTTCTTCCTCATAGCGTATAGTTGTTGATGGACCTCCTCCTTTCACTCTGGATCACTATCCTTCTCTCCCTCTTTCCTCTTCTTCCCCCTCTTTATCATCTACTCCCCCTTTGTCCCCAACTGAAAGCACTATACCCCTGCCTATTATCTCTTCATCTAGTCCTCCTGAAGCTCCAACTTTCTAGGATCCCTCTCTCCTTATAGCTCTCTCGATGTTTTCTGATAAAACTCCTATCTTGTCTTCCACTTTACCCTTGGATTCTATTCGTTTTAAAAATGTGACCATCAGGAAATCCAAGAGACCACCATTGGAGGCTCCCGGGGTTACGGGGGGTTATACTCCTCTTTCGACTAGACTCAAGAATGCGGCTAGACAAACCCACATCTCTCATGTTCCCTCACAGGTTCTTAGAGCAAGCACACTTGTTGAGCCTATTTCCCCATGAAAATTTTGCCCATGAACATTCGAGGGTTTGGAGGGCTTACCAAACAAAAATATCTTGGTAGATTATTCTCTAACTTAAGCCCTAATATGATTCTTATTCAAGAGACTATGTGATGTTACTCCCAATCTCTTCTTCTATTTTCCAAACTAAAACCTGGTTGGGAATTTTGTGCCACTGATGCATCGGGACTTTCTGGAGGCCTACTTGCAGGTTGGAACCCCCTCTTGGTCCGTTGTAAAGCTTTCACTTCTTTGGTTGGTATCATCCTTAAAGCAACCTTTAAAGGTCTGTCTGATACTTTTACTGTTATTAATTGCTACAGGCTCTACACTCAAAGAACTGTTTACTGGAATAACTTGGTGGCTGGTGGACTACTTAGATTACCTATTTTACTTTTGGTTGGGGACCTCAATTTTACCATCTCATCTTCTGAAGTCTGGGGAAGCAAGGCTAGGATTGACCCCTTGGCTCCTTTTTTTTCTCAGCTCATTTCCTGTAACAAACTGGTGGACCTCTCTATGAATCTTCCAGGCCCTACTTGGAGAAATGGGCGCTCGAGAGAGGCAGGCATTAGTAAAAGGTTGGACCAGTTTCTTCTATTTGAATCTCTTCTCCCTTGCCTTTCTTTCTACAGAACTTGGTTTACCCCTAATGATGTCTCTGATCACTATCCTATTTTCCTGGAGTGGGGCTCGAAACTGTGCTCTCAGTGTTGGCCCTTGAAATTTAATTGGGATTGGATTTTAGAGGAAGACTTTGCTCATCTGGTCCTTTCTTTGTGGAAGACCCCTCTGGACATGGATGATTATAACCATATGGATGCCCTCACTCTTAAGTTGCGCACACTCAAATGTTCTGTTAAAGATTGGGAGAGGGTGAAGAACCATGAAAGAAAGCAGCAGATCTTGGATATTAATGAAGGTATATCAAATATCTTACTTGAGGATTCTGGTCTCTTATCTGCTTCCAATGCTGATAAATTGAAAATCCTTCAAGCTAGGAAAGGAAAATACTGGGCCCATGAGCTTACCACTCAGAGACTAAAAAGCAGAGTCCAGTGGATAAAGGAAGGGGATGCAAACACAAGAATTTTTCACTCATATGCATCTGCAAGAAGAAATAATAATACTATTCGGTCTCTTAATGATAAGGATGGTAATTCTGTTTCTGAGGACCTTGCACTAAAGATGCTTGGCAAATAGCACTTTAGTGATATTTTTGGTGATGGCAAGTCCTCAAATATTGCTAACCAACTTAGAGTTATCAAACTTTTCCCGAATATGACTACTGATGAAGATATTGATTGTTTCCTTAAGCCCATATTGATCCAGGAAGTTGAAGTTGTACTAGAAAGGGTTTCAGAAGGATAAGAGCCTGGGCCCTGGTGGATGGCTAGTTGAATTCTTCCTGGCCTTTTTTGACCTTGTTGGGGATGAACTGGTCTTGGCTGTTGAGCAGGATAGAACCCATGGGAAAATATCTGGGGCTCTAAACTTTACTTTCTTGACTCTGATACCTAAGTGTGAGAAGCCATCCACCTTTGCTGACTTCCATCCCATCTCTTTATGTAACCTGGTCTACAAGGTCATTTATAAGCTTACGGCCCTTTGACTGAAGCCAATCCTCAACGGGTCTATATCTGCTCAACAATTTGGCTTTCTCAAGGATAGGCAGATTACTGAACCTGTATGTATTACCCAGGAATTATTACACTCTATAAAGACTAAGAATTATAACGTCATGGTTTTAAAACTTGACCTGGTTAAAGCTTCTGACAGAGTAAACTAGACTTTTCTTAGACTTCTGCTTATTCAGATTGGCATTCCCATGTTGGGTGTGAATTGGATAATGGGCTATGTATCTAGCTCTTGCTTCGCTATCTTAGTTAATGGGACCCCCTCGGACTTTTTCCCTGCATCCAGAGGAATTTGTCAAGGATGCCCTTTGTCTCCCCTATTATTCATACTAATTATTGAGAGTCTCAGCATAATTATTATGGATGCACAACAGAAAGGTCTCATAAAGGGCTTTCAGTTCTCACCTGATCTGTCAATAACACACTTGTTATTTGTTGATGATGTTATATTAATTGGTATTGGCACTATTAGTGAGTGGAGTGCTTATAAAGATGCATTGGACTTATTCTGCTCGGCTTCGGGGATGACTGTCAGCTTGGAAAAGTCATCATTTATCTATCAAAACGTGGATGATAACATTAGAAGCAAAATTGTGGAGATGCTCCCTTTCAGAATGGAACCACTTACATCGGGCTTTAAGTATTTGGGATACCGCTTGAAACCATTGGGGTATCGTACCTCTTATTGGCGATGGATGATTGATTTATTTGAAAAAAAGATCCAAAACTGGACCTACAGGTTACTCTCACTTGGCGGCAGAGTGGTACTTATTAAAGATGTTCTTACTGGGTTGGAAGTCTACTGGTTTGCAATGGCTAGATGTCCTAAATCTATTCTAAATTTACTTAAAAGAGCTATTTTCTCCTTTTTGTGGGGGTCCTCTGCTGAACATTAGAATTCTCATCTGGTCAATTGGGAAACTGTCTCCTCCCTTACAGAATATGGTGGTTGGGATATAAAGAACCTTGAATGGTTTGGAATATCATTGAGACTGAAATGTATGTGGTAGCTACTTAATGGTACTGGTATTTGGAGCAGAATAATTGCCCATAAATACTTCAAGAACAGATCCTTAGAAGACTGGATCCGAGCCCGAAAATTCAATGTTACTGGAACTTCTTACTTCTGGAATGGTTTTATTAGGATAATTGAGTGGATTACTAGTTAGTTGGGATGGAAGGTGGGGAATGGTTTAAAGATACGGTTGGGAGTGGACCCTATTGCTGGGCTCAACTCGCAGTATCTATTATCTGAGGAGCTTAGAGATTACCTTAACGACCTGGGGATTTCCAATCTTGCTCAGGCACAAAATTTGGATGTTTGTGGTCTTGATGGTTCCAACTGGTATACTGCATCAGATTTGTACTTGGGGGGTGATTGGGATGATAAATGGTGTTCATACGTCAAGGGCTTGACTCAAAGTGGTATAAGGATTGAGACTCCTGAAGACGCACTTCTTTGGATGTATGACAAACAGTTGGGTATGGTGACAGCCAAAAGAGCATATGATCTTATTGTATCTGAACATCGAACAATCATGGCCAATGATTTCCTTTTAAAGATTTGGCACCTAAATATTCCTCAAAAATTGAAGTGTTTTATCTGGCTAACTTGTAATATGAAAATTAACACTTGGGATACTCTATGCAAGAAAGGTTGGTACGGTCCCAATAGGTGTTGTTTGTGCAAAGGGGATGTTGAAACGGTGGAACACCTTTTTGTTGGCTGCCCCTTCATTAAGAAGCTGATACGGGGTCTCAATTGTCTTTTTGATGTTCACCTTCTTTGGTCTGCTCCAACCCTTATGGAAAATCTCATAAACTGTCTATCAAAGGGTGGAAACCTCTAGTACTTGCCTCTTTTTCTCATCTAGAATATCTGGAAGGCTATGAACCGTAATTTATTTGAAGATCCGATTCCTAACATTGCCAGTCTCTCTCATAATATCCTTGATGAGGTAAATTCATATAAGGTACTGCAGAAATCAAGGAATAAAACTCGTGACATTGGTGAGCCTCCTGATGCAGAATTTCCTATGGTTTTCTTTGATGGAGCTGCGACAAACTTCATTGGAGGAGCAGGTATATGTATTTGGTTAAATGATCACCATTTTTTTTCTATTAAGCTTGGATGTGGGAGCAGTACTAATACTAGAGCTAAACTTTTAACACTCTGGGCATCATTACGGGTTGCCAAATATATTGGGCTGCCTTACCTACATATCTTTGGCGACTCCTCGGTGATTATAAATTGGGTAAAGGGTGAATCCACCCTTGACATGGTGAACCTTGAGGCTTGGTGCTACAACACTAGATTACTCATGTCCTCATTCACCTCATTCACCTGGGTGGATTTCAGTCATGTCTATAGGGAACATAACAAGAGGGCAGACATCTTATCCAAGGAGGGGTTGTGTATGGCTCCTGGTCATCTCTTACTTACTGAATCTTATGATTATGAGTTTATTGGGGAAGTCTCACTCCAGCTTTTTTAGAATTTGCTCATTCTATTTCAGATATTTATCTCATGGAATTTTTTGAGTTATTTCTGGTTATGATGAGTAGCAGTTACAAGAATTTTGAGAGTCACTTGCCTACTTTGGATAAGGTGTCTGGGCTCTTGTTATGTTCTTTATGGACATTCTCTGACTGATGATTATGCTGCTCACTTATGAGAGGATATTTTCATGTATTGATACCCAGATGCTGATAGTATTTATTCGCATCTTGGGTATAGTTATATTTCTGTGTTGAACTGCATTGAATGTGGTATTTACTGTTCTGTCTGACCCATTGGGGTATGGACAGTAGTTTTGATGATGTACAAGGTTACCTTTGATTCAATAGAATATCAAGGAACTATTTTTTTCGACTGAAAAAAAAAAAAAAGGTTTTAGAATTTGGGTGTTTAATCTTTTTTATATATAAAGGGTTTTAGAATTCAAGTTATAAAGGGCAATTATATTTATTTATTAAGAAAAGTTATAAAAGTATAAAATAACTAAAAAAAAGTTTAGTCATTTGTAAATTTGAAAAAAAAAAGAGTTTAATGTAGAAAATGGAAAATTCTCTAAAACTTCAAGAATTTATGTTTCATTATTTTTTTAAGAGAAACCAAAGAATGCATTGTATTAAAATAAAAAGGTTGTTCAAAGCCATGCTTACAAAAAAGGGCAGAGCCTGCATTTTAAACAATTTATCCACACAAGAATTGAACTGTCTATGCTAGATACAATGAGCAAAAAGTTGCTTCTGTGCCAAAAAAGACAACTGACTCCCTTCGTAGGGTATATATGGACAAACTTGCCTAAAAGAAAAATACAGAAAAAAACCATTCAGACTTTAGTTACTTCTGTTGTGTTTCACCTAGAACTTCGACTGGTTGTACCACTAATGTCTCCTCCATTGGGTGGTATCTTACCGGAGAGTCTTGGCGATGGTTGCACTGGTTCATATTAACCAGCTTTTGCACATCTTCCTTGATGTTATCAACAGTCCTCATGAACTCATGTAAGTCCCTATGGTTGTCTTCAATTCTGGAATCTTGACATCCCATTTGGCTCATCATCTATTTCACCTCCTCTGCGGTTGTGCTACCTTCCTTGACCCCCCTGTTCATTATGTCGTAACGACAGTGCATATGATGCTTTATATCCTGCACAGTAGCCTGTAAGTCGTTCAAGGTGACGTCCCTGTCATTTTTGACATTGGAACCCGAGAGAGGAACAAAACTGTGTGCGTTGTGAGAGCAGGTTGGGCCGACTGGGTACTGGGAAGCAGAGAAGGCCGATTGATATCATCAATGCAAATAAGGTTGAGTGATATTGCCTGGTTCATCTCTACAAGAAGGTTGAAATCAGACGCTTCATCAAAGTCACAATAGGAAGTATACAATTTGGGAGGAGTCTTCAAGTTGATGCCTTCCATGGCTCGTGCAAAGGATCTCATCAAATGGCCAAGGGGTGGAATGCCTGGCCTGACATTTATGCCCATCACATGGATTTCGTCGCCACCTGTGTGGAATGGAGAACAACTAGTTGCCGAAAAATGGGAGAGATGTTGGATGCTGGGATGTTGAGAAGGATGGACGCCCTTCCTTGGGAAAGTGTTTAGATGTCTAGGGGACATAAATAAAAAAAATTATTTGACCATTAACTATTGATAAACCAATTTTTAAATTAGCTCCTTGGTTAGCTAAGTTATCAATTTCAGATTCATTGCTTCTGAGATATGATAAAAGGCGATTTGCATCTTTGTGGAGATTTGTCTGACTCGCTCATAGATTCTTTTGATTTTAATTATGCCTTGATTGTATCTTGAGGTCATTTTTTGAATGACTTGTTTTGAATCTCCCATGACTATGACTTTTGTGATCTTATTTTGTCTAACCAAATCCAAACCAAAGAGAAGTGCAAGCCACTCCACTTCATTATCGGTTCTGTGACCTAGACCCCAGGCGTATGTCGAGACTATATTTCCTCTAGGATCGTAGATAATCCCACCCGCACCTGCCTCCCCATAATTTATGCTTCATTGTTATTTAAAATAAAAGGAACAATTAGAGGGAAATACATTGTTATTTCTATTGCTCCTGTCGAATGCAATAATTATATTAGTGTTGACCTTGATAATGAGACAGTGATTCTGGAGTCAAATATAGGTGAAAGCTTAGACTTTTGGAATACGAAAGAATATGAAATAAACAATTTACAATTGAACATTGGAGATTATATTGGCGTTTCGCAATTCATAGTTAAATCCTTGTGGAGCAGTGGCGGTGACCTGATTTGGGGATTACCGTGGATAGAAACATTGGAGACTTTTATCTTAAATACCGAAAATAAGTTTACAGCATTTCCCTACAAAAGAAGAAAATCACATTGGAGGACATTAACATGATGTCAGAATCAGAAGTTCCATCATCTGAAGACTTCAAAGAAATATCAAAGGTGATGTTGTAGGGAAATGAGAAATCAATAGAGACTCATAGAAAAAGAACTCATCAAGGTTGTTGCAAATAAAGAAGAAGAGATCTCTCATTTTAAGAGATCATAATCAGAAATTACTTCTGCAAATCAAGGAGGCAAGGGATAAAGTTCAATGCAATCAAAAGTTAGAAGAGGAGAATCAAGATCTTTAATAAGAATTATTAAGCAAGGACGAAGAAATCTCTTCATTAAAAAGGGTTAATCAAGAATTGCTAAAGCAATTAAGAAGCTTAAAAAGAGAGCAAAAAAAATCAAGACAGTCAATATGATGTCATTAAGTCAAACTATAATGAAGAACTCTTACACTTAACAAAACTTAATCAAAACAATATGCTTATATAAGTTAGGAAGTTAAAGCAAGCGAATAAATCTTTACAAGAAAAGCTAGATTGCAAGGGATCAATTGTGGACAATGAAATGATGACTGACACAATAGAGAAGTCTACAAAGGTTCAAATTCAAACAACATAAAAGGGAATCAATACAAAGCTCGTCAATGGTCAAATTTAGAAAAACAATCATATTGTCACATTGCTACAAGCATCAACATAAAATGGTTTCAAAAAACAATCACAAAAATCGTTAAAAGCACCAAAAGTTGAAGTTCTTGTAAACACTTCACAAGCGACTCGAGGATCGTATCGCTATCCAAATCATAAGAGTCATTATGATCGACGACAAGGACAAGAGGAAAATTACCAGTATTATTCCTACAAAGAGCAAAGACAAAATCAACAACTCTAGATAATCGATCAACAAACAATTCCATTAAAGGTAGATCTCGAATGGACCACTTCACAAATGACGCAACATTTCCACACAATGTTTAAAAGAACATATCGTCTCATTTCATCTAGTGTCACAACTACCAACATACAATGTCACAAGAAAGTGTTACGAGCAAGGACAAGGGATAAAGTCTTCCATAATTATGCTTTGAGGACAAAGCAATTCTAAGGGAGATGCAATGTAATGAACAAAATATATAATAAATAAACATTAATAAATCTTAACAATTAAATAAACTAATATTTAATGAAGAGACACCTTGTTGAAAGGTTATGCCTCTTTACGAAAGGGTACCCAACATGGATATCTATACAAGCATCATTTTCATTGTAATATCATCTCTTATCTTATCAATCATATATTTTATTATTTGTGGAGTATTGTAATCTGGCTTATTTGTGCTGGTTATTTCTTTAAGAAATGATTTTGTCATTACATTGTAATGCTACAAGCTACTTTGATTACATAGAATAACAAGTTTTTTTTTAGTTTAATCAGTGTAAAAAAAAAGGACTCATGTTGGATTTGAACCCATAACCTCTCCACCTTGAAACTAGTTGGTTTAAATCAATTGAGTTCTCTCTCTCTCTCTCTCTCTCTCTCTCTCTCTCTCTCTCTCT